>PVIH01021795.1:0-28817 GCA_004025045.1 Sigmodon hispidus | reverse complement strand
TAATACCTTTGGAGTGTGAATGTGCCTCTTTAGGGTATACACCCAGAAGTGGTATTGCTGGGTCCTTGGGGAGATTGATTCTCAATTTTCTGAGAAACTTTGCATTCCAAAGTGGCTGAACAAGCTTACACTCCCACCAACAATGGAGGAGTGTTCCCCTTGTTCCACATCCTCTCCAACATAGGCTGTCATCTGTGCCGTTTATCTTAGCCACTCTAATAGGTGTTAGGTGGTATCTCAAAGTTGTTTTGATTTGCATTTCTCTGATGGCTAAAGATGAAGAGCACTTTTTCAGGTGCTTTCAGCCATTCATAGTTCCTCTGCTGAGAATTCCCTTTTTAGATCTGTATCCCATTTTTTGATAGGGTTATTCAAGGTTTTGGGCTCTAAATTCTTGAGCTCTTTATATACCTTAGAGATCAGTCCTCTATCACTTGTAGGGTTGCTGAAAATCTTTTCCCATTCTATAGGCTGTCGTTTTGTCCTATTGACAGTGTCCTTGGCTTTGCAGAAGCTTCCCAGCTTCAGGAGATCCCACTTATTGATTGTTGGTCTTAGTGTCTGTGCCACTGGTGTTATATTTAGGAAGTGGCCACCTGCGCCAATTCGTAGAAGTGTATTTCCCACTTTCTTTTCTATTAAGTTCAAAGAGGCTGGGTTTAAGTTGAGGTCTTTGATCCACTTGGATTTGAGTTTTGTGCAGGGTGACAGGCTCGGATCTATTTGCATTTTTCTGCACACTTCCACCCAGCTATGCCAACACCATTAGTTCAATATACTATCTTTTTTCCATTGAATGTTTTGGGCCTCTTTGTCAAAGATCAGGTGTTCATAGGTTTTCGGGTTAATGTATGGATCCTCAATTCTATTCCATTGGTCCACAAGGCTGTTTTTCTTACTGTAGCTCTATAGTATAGCTTGAAATCAGGGATGCTGATACCACCTGAGGTTGTTTTGTTGAGTAAGATTGTTTTGGCAATCCTGGATTTCCTGTTATTCCAAATGAAATTGAGTATTGTTCTTTTAAGGTCCAAAAAATATTGTGTTGGGATTTTGATAGGCAGTGCATTGAATCTGTAGATTGCCATTTTTACTATGTTGATCCTACCAATCCCGAAACATGGGAGAGCTTTCCATTTTCTGATATCCTCTTCAATTTCTTTCTTCAGTGATTTAAAATTTTTGTCTAATTGGTTTGTTACTTCTTTAGTTATAGTTACTCCAAGGTATTTAATACTATTTGCAGCTATTATGAAGGGTAATGTTTCCCTTATTTCTTTTTCAGCTCTTCTATCTCTAGTGTGTAGAAGGGCTACTGATTTCTTTTAGTTAATCTTGTATCCTGCTACATTGCTGAAGGTGTTTATCAGCTGTAGCAGTTCCTTGGAAGAATTTTGTGGGTCACTTATGTATACAATCATATCATCTGCAAATAGAGACAGCTCCACTTCTTCTTTTCCAATTTGTATGCCCTTAATATCTTTTTGTTCCCTTATTGCTTTAGCTAAAACTTTGAGAACTATATTGAATAGATAAGGGGAGAGAGGACATCCTTGTCTAGTTCCTGACTTTAGTGGGATTGCTTTGAGTTTTTCTCCATTAAGTTTGATACTGACTGTCGGCTTCTTATAAATCGCCTTTATTATATTTAGCTATTCTCCCTGTAATCCTGATCTCTCCAGGGCTTTAATCATAAAGGAGTGTAGGATTTTGTCAAAGGCTTTTTCCTAATCTGAGGATATGATCATGTAGTTTTGTTCCTTTAGTTTGTTTACATGATGGATAACATTTACAGTTTTTCATATGTTAAACCAGCCCTACATTTCTGGAATGAAGCCTACTTGGTCTTTGTGGATGATATCTTTTATACATTGTTGTATACGGTTTGCCAAGATTTTGTTGAGAATTTTTAGATCAATATTCATGAGGGAAATTGGTCTGTAATTCTCCTTCTTTGTTGTGTCTTTGAGTGGCTTGGGTATTAATTTGATTGTGGCCTCATGGCAATATTCCTTCAGTTTGTACTGTGTGAAATAGTTTGAGTAGTAACGGTAGTAATTCTTCTTTGAATGTCTGGTAGAATTCGGCACTGAAACCATCTGGGCCAGGGCTTTTATTTTTAGGGAGGTTTTTAATGACAGCTTCAATTTCCTTAAGGGTTATAGGCCTGTTTAGGAAATTAATCTGATCTTCATTTAATTTTGGTAGATGGTACCTGTCCAGAAAGCTGTCCATTTCTTCTAGGTTTTCCATTTTTGTGGAATACAGATTTTCAAAATATGACCTGATAATTCTCTGGGGGTCTGTTGTTATGTCCCCCTTTTCATTTATGATTTTGTTGATTTGAACACTCTCTCTCTGTTTTTTGATTAGTTTGGCTAAGGGCTTATCTATCTTGTTAACTTTCTCAAAGAACCAACTCTTAGATTTGTTGATTCTTTGTATTGTTCTTTTTGTTTCAATTGTATTGATTTCAGCTCTAAGTTTGATTATTTCCTACAGTCTACTCCTTCTATGTGAATTCGCTTCCTATTGTTCTAAAGCTTTCAGGTGCTCTGTTAGGTCTCTAGTGTGGGATTTCTCAAGGTTTTTCAAATAGGCGTCTAGCGCTATGAATTTTCCTCTTAAGACTGCTTTCATTGTGTCCCACAAGTTTGGATACGTTGTAGATTCATTTTCATTGAATTCTAGGAAGACTTTGATTTCTTTCTTAATTTCTTCCTTGACCCAAAGATGGTTCAGCTGATTGATGTTAAGTTTCCATGATTTGGTACGCTTTCTTTGGGTTTTGATGTTGTTGAACTCTAACTGTAGGCCCTGATGGTCCCATATGTTACAAGGGATTATTTCCACTTTTTTGTATCTGCTGATATTTGCTTTATGACCAATTATGTGGTCAATTTTGGAGAAAGTTCCATGAGGAGCTGAGAACTATGTATATTCCTTTGCCTTTGGGTGGAAGCTTCTGTAGATATCTATTAAATCCATTTGCATCATATCCTCATTTAGACTCCGTATTTCTCTGTTGAGGCTCTGTCTGGTTGATCTATCCAGTGTTGAAAGTGGGGTATTGAAGTCTCCCACTATTAGGGTGTAAGAATTGATGTGGAATTCGAGCTTTAGCAGTGTTTCTTTTACGTATGTAGGTGCCCCTATATTAGGGACATAAATATTTAAGATTGAAATCTCCTCTTGACCAATTTTTCCTTTGATGAATAAGTAGTGACCATCTTGGTCCCTTTTAATTGCTTTTAGCTTAAAGTTTACTTTGTTAGATATTAGGATTGCAACCCCTGCTTATTTCTTAGGACCGTTTGACTGGAAAATCTTTTCCCAACCCTTTATTCTAAGCCTGTGTCTCTCTTTGCAGTTGAGGTGTGTTTCTTGTAGGCAACAGAAGGATGGCTTGTGTTGTTGTATCCATCTTGTTAGTGTGTGACGTTTTATAGGAGAGTTGAGACCATTGATATTAAGGGAAATTAGTGACCATTGATTCATATTTCCTGCCATTTTTGGTGGTAACTTGTTTGTATTTCCTTTCTCTAGAGTATTCTTCTGTGGACTTATTGGTTGTTTGTGATTTTGTGGGTATATCTGGGGTCCTTAGGTTGTAGTTTTCCCTCTAATACTCTCTGTAGTGCTGTATTGGTAGACAGATATTCTTTCAGTCTGACTTTGTCCTGAAATCCCTTGTTTACTCCATCTATGGTGACTGATAATTTTGCAGGGTATAGTATTCTAGTTTGGCAGCCATGCTGTTTAAGCGTCTGTATAACTTCTGACCAAGCCCTTCTAGCTTTCATTGTTTCCATTGAATAGTCAGGCGTTATTCTGATGGGTCTGCCTTTATATGTGAGTTGGCCCTTTTCTTTTGCAGCTCTTAAAATTGTTTCTTTGTTCTGTATGTTTTGTGGCTTGATTATAATGTGGTGTGCTGACTTTTTTTTGGGATCATACCTATTTGGTGTTCTGTAAGCTTCTTGAATCTTTATAGGTATTTCCTTCTTCAGGTTAGGAAAGTTTTCTTCTATGATTTTATTGAAAACATTATTTGTGCCTTTGAGCTGGTATTTTTCTCCTTCTTCTATTCCTATTATTCTCAGATTAGGTCTTTTCATGGTGTCACAGATTTCCTGAACATTTTGAGTTATGGCTTTTTTAGTTTTACCATTTTCTTTGACTGGTATATCTATTTGAGCTACTGAGTCTTCCACTTCAGAGATTCTATATTCCATCTCTTGAACTCTGTTTGTTATGCTTATATCTGTGGTTCCAGCTTTTTTCTTCAGGTTTTCTATTTCCATCTTTGCCTCATTTTGTGCCTTTTTTTATTGCTTCTTTTTCAGCTTTTATTTCATCTTTTATGTCAACTTTTAGTTCCTGTCATGTTTCTTTCATAGATTTGTTCATCTCTTCCAATTTTTTGTTTGTATTTTCTTCTATTTCTTACGGCTATTTTTCATATCTTCTTTGAGAGCTTCGATGATCATCAAAAAGGAATTTTTGGTGTTGCTTCCTTCTGTTACCTCTTCATTGCTCAGTTCAGGTCTTGTATTTGTAAGATCGCCAATCTCTTCTGGAGTTACTATGTTGTTCTTTGTATTATTATGTAATTTTTTGCACTGACATTTGCCCATGGCTTCAGTGGTTCATGATTAGATGGCTCCTGGTCAGTTGTGGCACTCAGGTTTGTGTGCCTCCTGTCACCTCTCTGGGCAGGGTCTGAGTCTGTCCTTCTGGGACCCCTGTAGTTGTCTCTTCACTCAGTTTGAGGTGATGGTTGGTAGCCATGCAAATTCCCTCAGCAGGATCTTTGGGTATGGTGACAGGCAGAGTTTATCTGCCCGCGCTCCAGAGTGCACTGGTACTCTGCAGACAGCACTTGGTCCCAGAAGCGGAACTGAAACCGATGGGAGCTCAAGTCTCCCTGCCTGGCTGGGATATAGGTGCTTGGGCCTGGTGCCCCCTCCTCACCTCTGAGCGGGGTCTGAGTCTGTCCTTTCCAGACCCCAGTAGTTGTCTGTTTGCTCAGTTTGAGGTGAAGGTTGGTAGCCATGCAAATTTCCTCAGCAGGAGCTGTGGGTATGGTGACAGGCACAGTTTATCTGCCCCCCCCCCCCCCCCGCTCCAGAGTGTACTGGGACTCTGCAGATAGCACTTGGTCCCGGAAGTGGAACCAGAACTGATGGGAGCTCAACTCCCCCTCTCTGGCTGGGATATAGGCGCTTGGGCCTGGTGACCCCTCCTCACCTCTGGGCGGGGTCTGAGTCTGTCCTTCTGGGACCCCTGTAGTTGTCAGTTCCCAAAAATCAAATTTTTATAACAAACAACATACTCATTGAAAATCTAACCTACAACCAGTATTTCTGTACAGTGGCTGCATGTTCAGCTTTTTTTTTTTTTTTGATTCCCCATAAGAGACTTTAGTAGGGTCAGCTGGCAACATCCTTCTGTACTCCTCACATTGTCCCTTGTTGTCAGGTAAAGTACAACCATCTCTTAGAGACATCTACACCACACTCATCTTCAAGTTCTAGTATTTACTGGTTAACAGTCCCATCTACATAGAAATGCCATCAGACTTAGCTTGTACAAAATGTGCTTTCACATACTGATCATCATTTCCTCTGAACTAGCTATTGGTAGGGAGCTGTCATAGTTGATAAAAGCCAAAAATACCTAGAGATATACTATCTCATGTTCATACAAAAATTATGCTTGTTTTCAGTGCAAAAACTTATAACCTACATGGACTTCAAAAATCCAAACAGACCCAACAAACAGAAGCCCAGGGAAAGTTGTCACATTGCTTATCTGCTTCATAACCAGTAGAATTATCACCTGGACAAACACACTTAGCTCCTCAGATACTGATTTTAGAACTTCCTTTATGTAGGAAATTTTACTGCCTATATTGAATATAAAGTCCTTTTTGATATCATGGTGTGTTTTGTTGTTTTTTCCCCAGAACTGGAGCTCATGATTTAAGTGTGAAAAGAACTTCCAAAGCTCCCAGCTCCACATTAAAAAATAAGGAACCATTTCCTGTATATTGTTTCCTCTGGTAACTTTGGTACTCTTGGTCCTGAAGTTATAGAAAATAATTTGAAACATATGAGGCAATCAAGATCAAATTCAAACAAGAATTCTATTTTAAATGCAAAAATAAATACATAAATCTTTCTAATGATACAACTCATAACCCATTTTCAGAATAATGTCCTTCACAACAATGAAACAACATATTCCATGTTGAATATATATTCACAAACAGAGCATAGGGAAGAACAGAGAGAGCTTAAAATAAAAAAGAACCAAAAGCAAAGCAGGGAAAGTCTAAAGAACTATAAGTTAGAACATTATATCTGTGAGATGGAGAAACACTGAACAACTTTAAGAAGAAAATTTATGTAACTCAATGTCCATTTAAAATACTCCAAAAGATTGGGAAGGTGCCACAATCCCATAATCTAAGCTACCTCTGAGGCTGAAGTACAGGGTCACAAGTTCAAGACCTATCTGAGCTACAGTGTTAAGGTCATGGTCAGGCTGGTGAGCTTAAAGAAAAAAATATCTCAAAAGTAAAAATATTAAAGAACTAGGGGTAAAGCTTACTGGTAGGTAGAATGTTTGCTGAGTGTGCAGGAGGCCATAAATTCAACCGCTAGCAACACTCTCTCTCTCTCTCTCTCTCTCTCTCTCTCTCTCTCTCTCTCTCTCTCACACACACACACACACACACACACACACACACACACACTATTAAAGTATAGACAAGAAAAGGAAGCAAAGTCAGACATCACATAGCTTAAATATGGTAGCAGAGGTTATTGTGGCACATGTTCATAGATTTAAAAGACTGTAATCACAGTTAATGGGGTGTATGATTTATTTGGTGGATAATGAGATTGCTTGATGAAAAGAGAAAAGTTAAGGATTATCCTTCATTGTAACCTAGATAGTTGGAATACCTGTGACCCCTCAAATATATAACATAAAAGCCAGTCTCTAATGTGACAGCATTGCAGGGTGGGTAAGCACGTCATGAAAGCAAACACTCCTAGAAGAATTAATCTCTTGATTTCAGAATCTACAAAGAATCACAAGTCACAACCAGAAGATGATCATCTGTAAAAGGAGATCATCCATCCCTGAATGTGGCAGTATTTGCCACCTTTGGATTTTGAACTGAATATTCTTCAAACTGCCATGATTATGAGCTACCCATATATATTATGTCTTTGTTATATCAGCCAAAACAAACTAAAGAATTAATGTAAAACTTGTGATTAAAAAGGGAGTTTTATCCATTTAGATGGAATCATTCCTGGCTTATGTGATCAAACATTGAAAGTCTCTATCAAATAAATCAGCTCCACAGAACCTTTCTTTTCCTAGAACAAAGGTTAAACAATTTGCTTACCTTTAATATAATCCTGAAGCTCTTTTAGGAAACATGTTTGTAAAATCCTCTAAAATGACCACATAAATTATTTGACAAATAAATACACATACAACACAGAAAAATAAAATCAGACACCCAAATTCACCAACCTGCTTCTTAAAGTACTTCAGATTTTTACTTAAAAACCTCAATCTAAATGCTAGCATTTTTCACTAAAGCCCATAATTTTTGAGGGCATTCAAATCTTCAACTATTCTGAATCTTGTGTGCAATATCAAATCCATTCATGAAATGACTTTCCAGTTTATTTAACAGCTCTGAGATAAGCCATTCTGGTGGCTTCTCCATTAGCTTCCCCTGGTGACTACCTGAAGAGTGACCGCGCAGAGTTTTAATTAAATCCACCTAACAACTTCCTGGAGATCAAAGGTTTTTCCAAGAGAAAAGAAAAGTAATAGAGAAGCATAAAGTCAGGCTTTAAGAAAAGAGCGAAAAGCAGAAGGGCAATGTTTACATTTATAACAACAGCATAAGCCTAGGAAAGCCATAATTTAGTCTATTCTCAAAGTTTCTCAGAGACCAACATGAGATCAATAGTGACTATTTAATGACTCCCCGACTGTCATCTATAATCATTAGTGAGTCTACAGGATAATACTATTCACACTACAACTTTAGGAAGGTAAATTTGCAAAAGGGAGAAGAGGAACTACCATTTTAAAGTTGGCCAAGTCGGGATCCACCTCCAGAGTGAACTGCATCATCAAAGAAGAACTGAGGCCTTTGAAAATCATAGCAGAGTCAGAGTTGAACAGACCGGCATCTGGGTCACCCATCCAGAGAGTTTCTCTCCAGGACCAGGGTCATTCCCTAGGGTCTGATCTCAGACTCTCCCTAATAGATAGGCACTAGGCTTTAGCTGTAAGAGGCCTCCTCTGGCAACCCCTAAATGAAGGGAACTCATGGATGGGCCCAGCCTACAGGGCAAAATGCATCATGAGAGAAGGACTGAAGCCTTTGAAATTCATACCTCTGTACAGAGCAGAGTCAGAAAGCAAGCAGAACCCTTGCTCAGAGCAGACAGAAGACACACAATCCCTCTAGTCACAAATGACAAGAAGCTGACTAATCATTAGCCACTGAAGCCATGGGCAGACGCCAGTGCAAAAATACATATAACAATATAAAGAACAACAAGGCAACACCAGAAGAAACTAGTTCTTCTACAGGTACAAGACCTGAACATAGTAACACAGAAAAAAAAACCAGAAGGAAATAACAGCAAAAACACCTTTATGAAGATTATTGAAGCCTTCAAAGAGGATATAAAAAAAATTCCCTTTAAAAATAGAAGAAAATAAAAAAAAAGAAATTGGAAGAGATGAACAAGTCCTTGAAAGAAAACAAGGAAAAGGAAAACCAAAAATTGAAAGAAACTTTCCAGGAACTAAAAATTGAAAGAGAAGCAATAAAAAAGGCACAAAATAAGGCAAAGATAGAAATAGAAAATCTGAAGAAAAGAGCTGCAACTACAGATACAAGCATAACCAACATAATCCAAGAGAGGGAAGAAACTTTGGAGTGGAAGATACAATAGTAAAATAGATACATCAGTCAAAGAAAACACTAAAACCAAAAAAGTCACAACACAAAATGTTCAGGAAATTTGGGACACCATAAAAAGACCTAACCTGAGAATAATAGGAATAGAAGAAGGAGAAGAATAGCAGCACAAAGGCACAGATAATGTATTCAATAAAATCATAGAAGAAAACTTTCCCAACTTATAGAAGGAATTGCCTATAAAGATACAAGAAGCTTACAGAACACCAATTAGATTTGACCCCCCAAAAAAATGTCTGCTTGCCACATAATAATCAAGATATAATACATACAGAACAAAGAAAAAATTTTAAGAGCTACAAAAGAAAAGGGGAAACTTACCTATACAGGCAAACCCATCAGAAAAAAATCCTGACTATTCAATGGAAAAAATGACAGCAAGAAAGTCTTGGTCAGAAGTTATACAGACACTAAAAGAGCATAGCTACCAACCTAGACTACTATACCTAGCAAAAGTATCAATCACCATAGCTGGAGTAAAGAAGATATTCCATGACAAAGTCAGATTGAAACAATACCAGTCTACCAATCTGGCCCATCAGAAAGCATTACGGAGAAAACTACAACCTAAGAATCTCAGATACACCCATGAAGCCCCAAACAATTGATAATCTCACAGAAGAAAAGCCCAGAGAAAGGAAATGCATACAAGCTACCACCAAAAAAAACCATAAAAGATCAATCAGTGGTCACTAATATCCCTTAATGTCAATGGACTCAATTCTCCTATAAAAAGATACACACTAACAAGATGGATACAACAACAGAAGCCATCCTTCTCTTGCATACAAGAAAAACATCTCAACCACAAAGACAGACACAGGCTCAGAGTAGAGGGTTGGGAAAAGAAATTTCAATCAAATAGCCCTAAGAAACAAGCTGGTGTTGCCATCCTAACATCTAACAAAATAGACTTCAAACTAAAATCAATTAAAAGAGACCAAAATGGACATTACTTATTCATCTCAGGAAAAATTGGTCAAGAGGAGATTTTAATCCTGAATATTTATGCCCCGAATATAAGGGCACCTATCTATGTAAAAGAAACTCTACTAAAGCTCAAATCCCACATCAAATCTCAAACCCTAATACTGGGAGACTTCAATACCCCACTTGCACACTTGGATAGGTCAACCAGACAGAGACTAAACAGAGAAATAAAGAGTCTAACAGAGGTTATGATGCAAATGGATTTAATAGATATTTACAGAAGCTTCCACCCAAATGCAAAGGAATATACATAGTTCTCAGCACCACATGGAACTTTCTCTAAAATTGACCACATAATTGGTCATAAAGCAAATATCAATAGATACAAAAAAATGGAAATAATCCCTTGTAACATATCAGACCACCAGGGCCTAAAGTTAGAGTTCAACAACATCAAAAAGCCTACCAACTCATGAAACCAAACATCACTCAGCTGAACCAACTCTGGGTCAAGGAAGAAATTAAGAAAGAAATCAAAGACTTCCTAGAATTGAATGAAAATGAATCCACAATGTACCCAAACTTGTGAGACACAATGAAAGCAGTCTTAAAAGGAAAATTCATAGTGCTAGATGCCTATATGAAAAACCTAGATAAATCTCACACTAGAGACCTAACAGCTCAGCTGAAAGCCTTAGAACAATTAGAAGTTAACTCACCTAGAAGGAGTAGACGGCAAGAAATAAGCAAACTTGGAGCTGAAATCAATACAACTGAAACAAAAAGAACAATACAAAGAATGAATGAATCAAAGAGTTGGTTCTTTGAGAAAGTCAACAAGATAGATAAACCCTTATCCAATCTAACCAAAAAGCAGAGAGAAAGTATCCAAAACAACGAAATCAGAAATGAGAAACAGAATATAACAACAGACCCCTAGGAAAGCTAGAGAATTACCAGGTCATACTTAGAAAAACTATACTCCTCAGAAATGAAAAACCTAGAAGAAATGGACAGCTTTTTGGACAGGTATCATTTACTAAAATTAAATGAAGATCAGGTTAATTACTTAAACAGACCTATAACCCTAAAGAAAATTGAAGCTGTCATTAAAAGCCTTTCAAGTAAAAAAAGCCCATGTCCAGATGGTTTCAGTGCAGAATTCTACCAGACATTCAAAGAATTACTACCATTACACCTCAAACTGTTCCACACAGTAGAAACTTAAGGAATATTGCCAAATTCTTTTTATGAGGACACAGTACCCTAACACCCAAGCCACTCAAAGACACAACAAAGAAGGAGAATAACAAACCAATTTCCCTGATGGATATTGATATTAAAATTCTCAACAAAATTTTGGCAAACCATAAACAAGCCTATATAAAAAATATCATCCACCAAGATCAAGTAGGCTTCATCCAGAAATGCAGGGATGGTTCAACGTACAAAAAAGTGTAAATGTCATCCATCATGTAAACAAACTGAAGGAAAAAAAATCACATGATCATATCCTTAGATACTGAAAAAGCCTTTGACAAAATTCAACACTCCTTTATGATGAAAGCCTGGAGAGATCAAGAATACAGGGAAAATATCTAAATATAATAAAGATAATTTACAAGAGACAAAACCCAACATCAAACTTAATGGAGAAAAATTCAAAGCAATCCCACGAAAATCAGGAACTAGACAAGGATTGCACCCTCCCCTTAATCTATTCAATATAGTTCTCAAGGTTTTAGCTAAAGCAATAAGAGAACAAAAGGAGAATAAGGAGATACAAATTGAAAAAGACGAAGTGAAACTATCTCTATTTGCAGATGATATGATTGTATACATAAGTGATCCACAAAATTCTACCAGGGAACATCTACAGCTAATAAACACCTTCAGCAATGTAGTAGAATACAAGATTAACTCAAAGAAATCAGTAGCTCTTCTATACACTAAAGATAAAAGGACTGAAAAAGAAATAAGGGAAACATCACCTTTTATAATAGCTGCAAATAGCATTGCATACCTTGGAGTAACTATAACCAAAGAAGTAACAGATATCAGAAAATGGAAAGCTCTCCCATGTTCCTGGATTGGTAGGATCAACATAGTAAAAATGGCAGTTCTACCAAAGGCAATCTACAGATTCAATGCACTGCCTATCAAAATCCCAACACAATTTTTTTGGATTGAAAGAACAATACTCAATTTCATTTGGAATAACAGGAAAGCCAGGATTGCCAAAACAATTTTGCTCAACAAAAGAACCTCAGGAGGCATCACCATCCCTTACTTCAAGTTATACTATAGAGCTACAGTAATAAAAACAGCCTGGTACTAGCATAAAAACAGACTTGTGGATCAATGGAATAGAACCAAGGATCCAAACATTAACCCAAAAACCTATGAACACCTGATCTTCGACAAAGAGACTCAAAATATTCAATGGAAAAAAAGATAGTATATTTAACAAATGATGCTGGCATAGCTGGATGGTAGTGTGTAGAACAATGAAAATATATTCAAGCCTGTCACCCTGCACAAAACTCTAATCCAAATGGATCAAAGACCTCAACATAAACCCAGCCACTTTAAACTTGATAGAAAAGAAAGTGGGAAATACACTTCTACGAATTGGCACAGGCGACCACTTCCTAAATATAACACGAGAGGCACAGACACTAAAATTAACAATCAAAATCTCCTGAAGCTAAGAAGCTTCTGTAAAGCCAAGGGCACTGTCAATAGGACAAAACGACAGCCTACAGAATGGGAAAAGATTTTCACCAACCCTACAAGCGATAATGGACTGATCTCTAAGGTATAGAAAGAACTCAAGAATCTAGAGCCCCAAACCTTGAATAACCCAATCAAAAAATGGGGTACAGATCTAAAAATGGAATTCTCAGCAGAAGAATTACGAATGGCTGAAAGGCACCTGAAAAAGTGCTCATCATCTTTAGCCATCAGAGAAATGCAAATCAAAACAACTTTGAGATACCACTTGACACCTGTTAGATTGGCTAAGATAAAAGACACAGAGGACAGCCTATGCTGGAGAGGATGAGGAACAAGGGGAACACTCCTCCATTGTTGGAGGGAGTGTAAGCTTGTTCAGCCACTTTGGAATGCAGTATGGCGGTTTCTCAGAAAATTGAGAATCCATCTCCCCAAGGACCCAGCAAAACCACTTCTGGGTCTATACCCTAAAGATGCACAGTCACACTCCAAAGGCATTAGCTCAACTATGTTCATAGCAGCATTATTTGTAATAACAAGAACCTGGAAACAACCTAGATGTGCCTCAACTGAAGAATGGATTAGCAAACTATGGTACATCAACACAATGGAGTAAAACTCAGCAGTAAGAAAAAATGATATCCTAAAATTTGCAGGCAAATGGATGGATTTGGAGAATATCCTCCTTAGCAAGGTATCACAAACCCAGAAAGATAAGCAGAGTATGTACTCACTCATTAGTGGACTCTAAACAAACAAGAATAAAGCAAAGCATTCCCAAGCTGCAACCACAACCACTGAACAGCTTGGGATCAGATACACCTTGGACTGACTCCTTGGATCCCACTGCCCAAGAGGAACACGTGACTCAGTCTTGAGGTTCGGGAGAGAAAACTGGATCTGCCAGGAGTGGTGGCAGAACTAAGCAATATTGGGGCAGTGGGATCTTGGGATTGCCCTGCCGCCTACCCATGGAGAGGATGGGAGTTGTAGAGAAGAGAGAATGACCTGATGTGGTGGGAAGGGGAAGGGACCTTGAATAGGAATATACAAGGATAGAAAGTGTGACTTCTTTATTCATAATAATAAAATAAAAGAAAAAAGAAAAAACAAAACAAAAAAAAAGAACTACTAATATTTGGAGTAAGAAGACACACCTTTAATGAAGATCTTTCAAGCAGAGTAAAAGCACACCTTCTACTGAAATCTTATAAGGACATGAAGAAGGAAGCTTTTACTCTCTGTCAGCTTGTTCTTGCCTTGCTAGCAAGTCTGTTTCTTCACTGGCATTAGAGCCTACTTCTTTGAGATGCCAGGATGTATTGAAGATCAACTGAGACGTCTAGCTTTGTTGACTGAGCAAGTACTAGATTCTTGGACTTTCCAGTCATAGCCATTGTTGGAGAGAGAGAGAGAGAGAGAGAGAGAGAGAGAGAGAGAGAGAGAGAGAGAGACTCATTCTATAAGTTCTGTTACTCTAGAGAATGTTGACTAATACAACCTATGTGTGATTTCAATGTAAAATGCCCCAACATGTTTATGTTTTGGAACTTCAGTCTCCAGTTGGTAGTGTTGCTTTGGGAGAGTGTGGAATCCTTGGAACTATGGCCTAGATAACAGAAGTCAGTCAGTAGAGGAGGTCCAAAAAAGACCCACCATTTTCTACTTTTTTTTTGCTTTCCAAGATATGAACAAGTTGCAGCATGAGCTCTTAACCCTTAAATAAAGCTGCTGAAGTTCTCATTCTTTTCCCCAGCACTATAGACATTCTGTCTAAACCATGAGATAAGACAAACCTCTCCACCCCTATGTCACTGTATCTTGTCACTTTGTCATAATGAGAAGAAAAGTTATTAAGTCTACAAAACCATAGATTTATATGCCTTATTGCTTATTTTCACTTATCTCAGGATAGTGTTTTGATAATTATATGACTGATTTGTAAAACCATCTGATTAATGTGTTTAAAAAAAGCCACATTCCCCTCATTCTTTCACACTTTTGGCCTCTGATTACTAAACAGAAGCAAAACCAATGCCACATCTCTGTTATATCAGTACCACTTTTTACATATCAGTTTCTGTATCTATCAAGAAATGCTATGTATTCAACAGTTCTACTGTAGAATACCCAAAATGAAAAATATCTTATCTGTACATAATATTTGAAAACAAATGTTGTAGCTGGTATAAAATCAATGCTTCTTCCACTTCCATGGCTGGATTACTGATGATTGCTTGCTAAAATGACCCTGCTCATATAATTCCTATGATTGATGACTGATGTTGACTATCAACTGTCTCAACAGATCATCTCCATTTTCTAATAGTTCAGCTTAAATTTCTTGATTGGAAGTTTAAACAAAATGCTATATTTCAGAGACCACATTCACAAAGGAATGGGACACATCATTGTAGCCAAACATTTCAAATAATCTACTACATCCCTAGAAATCACGCTTTCCCCTTTGTTAATTCAAAGTATTTTCTAATTTTCATTTTATACACTTGTCTGTGTTATATTTAGAATACATGTGGCACAATTTCCAAATAGCTCAGGGTTTTCTAAAGGTTATGAGTTCCAATTAAAGTCTGTGAGATCAGAAAAAACATATGCGCAATATCTGCAACTCTTTTAATTTTACACAGACATGACTTACAGCCTTGCATCTGGCCTATTTTGGTGAATGCTGCAGAAGAGCACAAAGGAATGTGTATTCTGCATTTCTTTATCTACTACTTTATAAACAGAAAGTAAATTGCTTTAGTTAATATTCAAATATTTTTAATATATTGTCTTATTTATAAAAGTTATTTATAGAATGAATATATCTATCAGGGTTTCACAAAAAAGCAGAATCAACAGAACATACACACATAGCCTACTTAGAATGGCATGAGTGCAGTCCAAGTCCACAGGCCTGAGAATCGGATAGTTGATCATGTTTATTCTAATGCACTTCTAAAAGCCTATAAATCAGGGTCAAGGATGGTCCAAATCCAGTTGAATCTACAAAGAAACTGGGGTTCCAGTTCCATTAGCCAGGCAAGGAGAGTAGATTCTTCCTTTCCTTGCCTTTTGTCAGTTTATACAGACAGACCCGTTATCCAACCACATTTAGAAGAGTAATATTCTTTTCTTTACTTGGCCTCATGATTCAAATCCTGATCCCTTCTAGAAGTCCAGACAGATAGAGCTTACAGTAATATTTAATAGATGCCCCGATACATAAAATTAAAAATCACAACAATGTTAACAGTTCTATTTTTGTTTCTGATTTAATTTCATCTTCCATTTATTTTTATGCTGTTTTTTTTTTTATTTTGATGCATTCTTAGCAGGATGACACATGTCTAAGTGTTATGTCTTCCTATGTTGAGGATGTAGGTAAGTGGTAAAGATATGCACAAGGGCTTGGGTTCATTCAGTAGCCAAGAGCTAGGAAAGAGGAAGAGACAAGGATCAGGGTAAAATAAAATGAAGGGGATAATAAATCATATCTTCCTAGTTAATCCTTGTCATTTTGAAATATCCTTTATTATTAGTTGTAATACTTGACATTTACTTTGACTAATATTGGGCACATAGAAGTTTTCTTTTTCTTACTATTTTTATATCTATTTTTATTCTCTTTTGTTTGATTTATATGGATTTGCATTTAATTAATAGAGTATGTTCTTTCCTCTAAAAATTGTCTATCTCTGATATTGAAGTTATTAGCTCATGTACTTCATTGTAATCAGTGGTCATAGTGGGCTTTAGCCCATCATTTGATATTTAAATTTCCTATTTAGTATATTCCTTATTTTTTTTTTAATCACTGACTTTTGTCTTGTTTTGTTGGAATATTTTTCATTGGTTTTTTTAACTGAAATTTCAGCTCAATCTATTTGCACATTTTAGTGGTTTTTGTAGGATTCTTTAGCATATTGCAGTCTGTGCACAGTCAATATTATGCACCTAATTTACTTCCAACACATTATTTATGTCATTGTGGAGATATATATGTACATACATATTTTACCTTGATAGATGTATTATAATAATTTTTAGGTCACTGTTGTCTTAAATGAATCATTTTCTCAAAAAGAAGAAAAGGGGGCATGATTGGTTATATTGCCCATATACCACTCATTTCCAGATGTGTGGACCCTCTCCTCTAGAGCTAAATTTGTTTAACATCATTTCTCCTCAACCTGAAGAAATCCCTTCAGTCATTTCTTGTAAGGAAGTAAATGTAGCAATAAATCCTCTTGAGTTTCCTTTATCTTAAAGTTTACATTTTGCCTCATTTTTAAAGGACTAGGTATACAATTGTAAGTTTTCTATAATTTTGATTCAGTATTTTATGATGATTTCCCACTATCTTCCAACCTCCGTTGTTTCAGATGAAAAGATAGACATCATCCATGCTATTTTAACTGTATTTTCAATCTTACTTATTTTTCTGAACACTTTCTAGATTTTCCCTAAACTTTTGGTTTTCAGCAATTTATGAGGTGCTTGTAGGCACTTTTCCTTGTAATTCCCTACTATATTTACTAGTATCTTGGATTTGATAATGCATTTCTTAAATTTTAATGATGAATGATCATCACTTATTTAAATACTTTCATGTTTTGTTTTCTGTCTCTTACTGTCTTACAGTCTCATAGCCTGGAAGCAGTGATACTTTCTGTTCTGTTAAGGATTCCATACTGAAGCTTGGTGGTACTCTCTACTAGGTCCTTGAAGATCTTGCCTCATCTTCAAAGTACTAAATCCACAGTTGAGCTGAGTCCAACCATAGCTTCTATGTGCCAATCCCAATACATATTTCAATAAATCAAAGATATCAGCCCTGTGACAGCACAGGAAATTGAAAAAAAAAACAGGTATCATCTTAGATTTCTGTTGTTTAAATTCTAAAGTCCCTCTAGGTGGAGTTGAGATGCAATCATGTCTCCAAGCATCTTGACTGCTGATTTAACTCTATTCATTGTGAAAGCTTTCCTCATGGAAACTTTCTCATGTGAGAAGTGGAGAGAGAGAGAGAGAGAGAGAGAGAGAGAGAGAGAGAGAGAGAGAGAGAGAGAGAGAGAGAGAGAGAAAGTGTTTGTGTGTGTGTTCAGACTAGAAAAATGCAGTCTCTTGAAAAATAATAAAAGTCTGCCTTAAATTGAACAACCAAAGGAAAAAAAGAAAAGGAAAAGAAGAAAAACAAACAACAAAAGTCCTCAAAACTTGACTACAGTAATTTCTGTCTGGGGAACTGGAAGACCATGGGAATGCAAGACAATTATACTTTAAAATAGTGACATTTCAAAATTGCAAGTCTGGTTTTGTTATGTTTCCTTTCAGGCTTTTTTCCAATCTGTTTATACTCTCAAATACCCATGTGAAAGAAATACTGACCAGAAAGGACTGGTTCTGTTTCTAGTTCTTCATGCATCAAGGCCAAAGTGCTATTCCAGAAGTTCATCAACAGTGAACAGTGTCTCTCCCACCTACAGAGACTGACTTCAGAACCAGCCTAACGCTGCCTGTTTCCTCTGACTGCCTCAGAGGTGGAGTCATTCTTCAACTGGGCCTTACAGAAAGGGTTCTTCTGAAAGATTTAGATTTGATCCTTCTTTGCACCCAGAGCTGTAGACAACTTTAAAGCGATTTGCATGTGCTGAGGCTTCTTGTTATTGTAAAAACCTATAGGCTTTTCACCTGATTTTCCATTCTAGCAAACAGCAAAAATTTCTGTTTCTTCTCTATTTGTTTCTCAGTATCAGCCACTTTGCCCTTTATATCTTTGTTCATTTCTTCTTGGAAATATTATATTCCTTACTCATTTTTCCTTGGTGCATCCAGGTATCTAAATATGTGTGAAGGCCGGAGGCCAACCTCAAGTATCGTTCCTTAACAGCCATTCATCAGTCTCTCAGGGGTCTGGGGGTTGAATGATTCTACTATACTTGATGGTCAAAGAGCCTAAGGGACCAGCCTGCTTGACTTCCCACCCTTTACTAGAATTGCAGGCGTATGAGATCAATCTCAAATATTTTACATGGGTTGAGGTCTTCATGCTTATATAGAAATGCCTCTACTGAGTAAGTCACATCATCAGAAGCTCTCTTCGTCATGTTTCAAGACCTCATTTTGTTTGTAACTTTTTAAAATATAGAAAACTATTTTACTAAATGTCTTGGGTTATTCTTTTTATAATATACACTATGTAACATTTGTAGAAATACATCATAAACTTGCCCACACAATATCAAACTGCCCTCTACATCTGTATCTCTCCACCTACACATTAGTGTACCTGTCAGCCCCCATCAGAGAAGTTCCTTTGTACAGTGTCTTTGGTCATTTCATAAACTCACAACTGTCAAAGTGCAGAGAAAGACTGTCAGAAGAGCACTCAAGCACAAGTAACACATCTATATAACAACTCTTCCCCAAGACTCAAGAGCATCTCTGAAGAGGGAGTGAAAAGACTGTAGAGACAGAGGTTGGTGAGAACTAGAGAGAAACACTGTCTTCTGGATGGGACAGAACCATTGTACTCATGAACTCATTGCCGGCATGAGGTCATGCCAGTGAATATTCTAGCATGTAGTAGGGAGAAGTTCATGATCCTATATTTTAACTGAGAAGCGATGAGCCTGGTAGTTTCTGGAGGATGTGTATCCCAATAAGTCCATCTTGCACAAGTAGCCTAATGCTCAAAAGTATATGGATAGTAAAAACTGGCATAAAAATGTTATTTTTTTAAAAGAGAATAAAGTTGGAGGGAGGGAGGTCCAATCCAAGTGGATCTTAAAGGAGTCAAGAAAAAGAGCTGGCAGTAAATAAAATCAAAATATATTGAATGAAATTCTTAAAGAATAAATAAAAAATGAAAAATAATGTTATGTTGAAAAAAAAGAGAATTAGGTAAAGCACCCCCAAATTGTGATTAGGTATCACTTACTTCCTTGAGACATGATTTCACAATGTGGTACAGAGTGGTACTGAACTTGCTATGTACCTCAGACTGGACTCAAACTCCTGCTGAACTAGGAGAATATCACCCTTCTAAAGGGACTGCTTCTTCCTCAGTCTAAAGCTGGACCTCTACACATCCTGCTGTTTAAGGCAATGTTTCCCAATTTTAAATCTCTAGATTACCTAGAAATACTTCTGTTCTCTTTGCTTCTCAGCCCTGGTTTTTCCCTTTATTGGGAGATGTCAACATAAGTGTTCACCATCAACTTTCCCCTTTGAGGTATCTTCAATTTCTGGTTTTCAACCATGTCCTTGGCTCACCTCACTTTAATTAAATAAAAACTAGACACACTTGCAAGACTGAAATGTTTACTTTTACAATTTCCTGCTAAAGATCAGAGGAGATAGGTCAGGACCAAGCAAGGTCTTTCTCATTTCAGTCCACATTCCATGTATTTGGCAGGTTTGTGACAAATTCAGGATATGGGATTGTAGCCATTTCCGTTTTCATTGAAAATGCAGAGGAACTTTACTCTTTCCAGATTCATCACTTTCAACCAACACAAATACTTGGGGATTTTTTTAAAAGACTTAGTTCTTACGCAATTTGGGATGAATTAAATAGAGACAACATGTCTTTTCACAAAAACTTTCCTGGTGATGTTTCTTCAAATACACATTTAATATTAAACTTGCCACTAAAAACTCAGGATGTAATAAAAACTGAATTGTGCATTCATACAATATTTCTTCTTCTTCCTCTCACCAGAGAATTGAGGCAGAAAAACTTGGTGGGACTGCTGTATTAGCTAACATTATCCTGTACCTAGATCACAAATAAAAACTAGAAAACCATTTTCTTCCAGAAATATATTCCAAAAGGAAATGAAGATTGGGTATCCTTATTTCCACTACATATTTCACTTTTGCAACGCCACTAACATTGTACTCAATAATTCAAAATACCAGTGAAATTAGTTACCAGTCAGAGGAATCCAGCTGAAAATAATCAACTCATAACATAGGTAGGTATTCTAAGTCCATTATTTAAACTTCATCCATTATTTAAATATTACTCTAAACAAAAGAAGCATGTTCCCATGAAACAATTATTTTAAATCATGCTGTAATGATCCAATTAATCTCTGAAAGATTTCCTCACATTCCTCTTTAATAATACATTCCCAAAACTGAGAACTGCTTACAGCAATATTTACTAAATACTTCTTAACAAGCACTTTCTACCTGAGGAACAGGACACACCAAAGTGAAAACTATAGTTATTAATTTCATATTTTCAACTTAATGTTAGGTCCCTATGTGTCATCCTTGATGTAGCAAGCAAAGCACAACTCTGAAAGTTTCTAGCCTGAAGCAAAGCACCCACAACTGAATATTTTGGAGTCATTGTTTAAATAGACAAATCCAGAAGTTACTGAAAAAGTTTTAAAATACTGTTTTACATTCAGACTTGGTTAATTGTGGTAATAAATTAACTCTCAAGTACGCTACCTTGATAAAATATAGTAAGTGTCTTAGCTAGTATTTCTACTGCTGTGATAAAACACCATGACCAAAAGAAATTGAAGAGGAAAGGCTTCCACATCATTGTCCATCACGGAAGGACAGGAACTCAAACAAGCAAGGAACCTGGAGGCAAGAGCTGATGTAGAGCTCATGGAGGGGTGCTGCTTACTTGGTTCTCCAAAGTTGCTCAGTCTGCTTACTTCTATAACCTAGGACCACTCGTCTAGGGATGACACCATCCACAATGGGCTGGGCTCTCCCCCATTCATCACTAATTAAGAAAATTCCCTGTGGGTGTCCATGCATTACAGAGGCGTTTTCTTAATTTAGGGTTCCTCCTTTCAGATGACTGCAGCTCATGTCTTGTTGACATAAAACCAGCAAGCACAATACATCTACAAATCAATACATAAATATTAAACTATAAGTTTTAGCTCTTTCTAAATTGTAAACATAGAAAGTACTTATAACTCCAAAGAAAACTAGATTCATATCTCTCATCTATATAAAAATCATTTCAAGCAGATTAAAGACATTAATTTAAAACATAAAATATTTATAGTACTAGAAGGCAAGACATAGCCAACAAGATTCTCCATAAGGTTCTAATAACTGAGAAATAATAGCAAGAATTGGCAAAGGGTATTGCAACCAATTACAAACATTCTGCACAGTAAAACATTCAGCCACCAGAGTGAAGCCTACAGAATGGCACAAGATCGTGGGCAACTATTCAGCCAGAGCAGATCAATATGAAGAATATATAAACAACTAAACAAATCAAACATCCATATAGCAAAGGATCCATTTAATAAAAATATGCACTGAACAAAAAATTCCTTTTTTTCTTTATTTATTTTGTATTTATCAAGAAAAACAGTAAAATGAATTTAAAATGCTGAAGTGAAAATGGCTAATAAATACATGGAACCAATCTGAAGAAATTAGAAACCACACTGAAATTCCAATTCACCCCATCAGAGTGAGTAGAGAAAATAAAATAATCTCTTGGAATGGTGTTGGACATCAAATCCTGTACCTAGCTATGGCACTTGTGTTGATTAATAGCTGCTGGAAGAAGAAAATACAGCTTTTTTGAGCATAGTCCCTGCTCTAGGGGAAGATCACATGCCAGAAATATTTGTGCAGCACAAAGTGGTCTTCATAGGATATAAAAGAAAGAAGACAAAAAGCTGGGTGGCTGGCGAAGAGAGAGTGTCTCTTCAACAAGTTAGACAAGTAAGTATGATCAAACCATGTGCAAATTTCTCAAAAAAAAATTAATAAAAAGAAAAAAGTCAACATATAATATTGACATATGCATATCTTTATTCTTTATCTTGATTGGCATATGTTACTTATACATAATAATGTGTTTCATTATGACATCGTCAAACAAGTATATAATGTATTTTTATTACATGCACCCCTATTATCCATTTCTGTTCTCTTCTTCCTCCCTCTGGATTTCTTCTTTTTAACCTCTTAGTCCTTCTTCTACATCACATCTTTACCTACTTTTTGATGTCCTGGTAAATTTCCCTAGGATATTGTAAGCCACCCTTACAAGAGCATTGTTGTATATGGTTCTGGCCCAGACTTTCCAGGCCTGGAACAGAGGTTTGACTCCACTCTCTGCCCTGTTAGCCTCAAATAATCACACATGGGCTTATATTATTTTTACACTGATTGACCTAGGGCCCAGGCATATAACTTGCTAGCTCCTTCATCTGAACTCAACCAATCTTGTTCAGCTGTATGACTTGGTACCTTTTCTCAGAGCAGCATTTCAGCTTCTTTCCTCAGTGTCTGTTACCATCTCCTCGTCATCATGTCTGTGGCAGCTCTCTGGCATCTGTCTCTATTCTTCCTGTGCTCAGAGTTTTGTTAGCCTGGTAGCCCCGCCCACACTTCTTGTCTGCCAATCAGCTTTTATTAAACCCATAGACGGGACAATTATTTAAAATGTAACACATAATCCACTATAGAGCACGTACTCTTTCTTGTGGTTATAACAATGGGGAAATTATACACTTGTTTTTAATGCAGCAGTATCAACCATAGCCAAGCCATGGAATCAGCCTAGACACCAATCAAAGTATAATGGATTAAAAAAAAAAAAACAGGGTGATATACATAATAGATGCTACTTGGTTATAAAGAACAATGAAATCATGTTATTTGAAGAAAATGAATTAGAACTAGAAGTTATCATGTTTCACTAAATAAATCAGTCACAAAAACAGATGTGACATACTTTTCCCATATGAGAAACCTAGATTTTTTCAGAAGGGGGCAATTGAAAAAGAGCAATGGAGATGTTTAGGGAGATAAGAGAGTAATGGGGACCACAAATATGACAAAAATGATTTATACACATGCATATAAAGTCATAATGAAAGCCATTATTTGGTGTCTTTACTCTATGCTAATGGAACACATCTTTATATCATCCACTGATATTTGTTAAAGACCAGCCTCCTCATCAGATATGAAATGAATATACTAAACAAATTAAATATTTAAGTAAAACCTTATAGTTCCCAAGCCAAGAGCTTACAGTCACAAAAGTATAATTGATTATTTGGTCTAGGAAAGCATACTTTAAAGCATGATTTCCTTTGATAGAAACTTGAAATCTTTAATTAATTGCTCTCACTTTCTGTACCCCGCATTGAAATATCTATATGTCCTTACACATAAAAGATATGACCAGAGCCTACTAGAAGAAAAGACTTAGTGATATGGATTGGTGGATAACATTAATTTTTGGAAATTCTGATGATCTGAGTTTGATCCTAGGCACACTGGATGAAAAGAGAAAATTCTTATTCCTTTTCCTTTGACCTTCACATATGCACAAGCACTGTGGCATATATGGATGTGGTAGTATATTGTTATTCTTGTCTGTACATATTGTATATAGTTATTGTACTTATTGTACATACTTTATCTTTTTTGTGTGTTTTTATCCTAATGACTTTGCAGTTTATTAAACTGAACACTTTTATCTCAGCAGGCACATTCTTATCATTGCTTATCTTCTTTTTATTATTATTATTATTATGAACAAAGAAGTCACACTTTCTAACCTTGTATATCCTTATTCAAGGTCCCTTCCCCCTCCCACCACATCAGGTCATTCTTTCTTCTCCACAAATCCCCATCCCATCCCAGGGCAGGCTGCAGGCAGTCCCATGGTCCCACTGCCCCAATATTGCTTAGTTCAGTCTCCACTCGTGGCAGATGCAGTTTACTCCTCCCTCCTTCAAGAATGAGTCATGTGTTCCTCTAGGGGGAGTGGGATCCGAGGTGTCAGTCCAAGGTGTTTCTAATCCCAAGCTGTTCAGTGGTTGTGGTTTGCAGCTTGGAAATGCTTTGCTTATTTCTTGTTTGCTTGTTTGTTCGTTTGCTTGTTTGTTTAGAGTCCACTAATGAGTGAGTACATCCCCTGCTTATCTTTCTGAGTTTGTGATACCTCACTCAGAAGGATATTCTCCAAATCCATCCATTTGCCTGCAAATTTTAGGATATCATTTTTTCTTACTGCTGAGTAGTACTCCTTTGTGTTGATGTACCACAGTTTGCTAATCCATTCTTCAGTTGAGGGACATCTAGGTTGTTTCCAGGTTCTTGCTATTACAAATAATGCTGCTATGAACATAGTTGAGCTAATGCCTTTGGAGTGTGACTGTGCATCTTTAGGGTATACACCCAGAAGTGGTATTGCTGGGTCCTTGGGGAGATTGATTCTCAATTCTCTGAGAAACCACCATACTGCATTCCAAAGTGTATTAACAAGCTTACACTCCCACCAACAATGGAGGAGTGTTCCCCTTGTTCCTCATCCTCTCCAGCATAGGCTGTCCTCTGTGTCTTTTATCTTAGCCAATCTAACAGGTGTCAGGTGGTATCTCAAAGTTATTTTGATTTGCATTTCTCTGATGGCAAAAGATGATGAGTACTTTTTCAGGTGCCTTTCAGCCATTCGTAATTCTTCTGCTGAGAATTCCCTTTTTAGATCTGAACCCCATTTTTTGATTTCGTTATTCAAGGTTTTGGGCTCTCGATTGTTGAGTTCTTTATATATCTTAGAGATCAGTCCTCTATCACTTGTAGGGTTGGTGAAAATCTTTTCCCATTCTGTAGGCTGTTGTTTTGTCCTATTGACAGTGTCCTTGGCTTTACAGAAGCTTCTTAGCTTCAGGAGATCCCATTTATTGCTGGTTGTTCTTAGTGTCTGTGCCACTGGTGTCATATTTAGGAAGTGGCCGCCTGTGCCAATTCGTAGAATTGTATTTCCCACTTTCTTTTCTATCGAGTTTAAAGTGGTGGAGTTTATGTTATACTTGTTATAACCTTCTTTATTTTTGACAAAATACAGGGAATGTGGTGATATAATGTGTATCTAATAAGGATCGTCTGTAGATCATAAGACAGAGTCAGTCACAGAGTTAACCATAGAAGTCAGGAAGTGGTGGCACACACCTTTAATCTTAGCACTAGAAAAGATGAAACAAAAGTGATATGGTGCCCCATCGGTTCCGGTTCCATTTCCAGGACTGGGTGCTGTCTGTAGAGAGTGAGTACCAGCGCACTCTGTAACAGGCACAGATAAAGTCTACCTGTCACCAAACCCACAACTGCTGCTGAGGGAATTTGAATGGCTGCCCACCTCGACCTCCAACTGAGCAAACAGATAACGACTGGGATCCCTGAAGGACAGACTCAGAACCTGCCCAGAGGTGAGGACGGGTCACCAGGCCCAAGCACCTAAATCCCAGCCAGGGAGAGAGAGGTGAGCTCCCATCGGTTCCGGTTCCGGGACTGGGTGTTGTCTGCAGAGTGACTCCCAGTGCACTCTGTAGCAGGCTCAGATAAAGTCTGCCTGTCACCATACCACAGCTGCTGCTGAGGGAATTTGCCCAGCTACCTACCTCAACATCCAATTGAGCGAACAGATAATGACTGGGGTCCCTGAAGGACAGACTCAGACCCCACCCAGAGAGGCAACAGGAGGTGCACAAGCCCGAGAGCCACAACTGACCAGGAGCCACCTAATCATGAACCACTGAAGCCATGGGCAAACGTCAATGCAAAAACTTACATAATCATATAAAGAACAACAAGGCAACTTCAGAAGAAAGTGGCGATCTTACAAATACAAGACCTGAACTGAGCAATGAAGAGGTAACAGAAGGAAGCAACACCAAAAATTCCTTTTTGATGATCATCGAAGCTCTCAAAGAAGATATGAAAAATAGCCTTAAAGAAATAGAAGAAAATACAAACAAAAAAAATGGAAGAGATGAACAAATCTATGAAAGAAACATGCCAGGAACTAAAAGCTGAAATGGAAGCAATAAAAAAGGCACAAAATGAGGCAAAGATGGAAATAGAAAACCTGAAGAAAAAAGCTGGAACCACACTAACAAGATGGATACAACAACAGAAGCCATGCTTCTCTTGCATACAAGAAACACATTCAACCACAAAGACAGACACAGGCTTAGAATAAAGGTTTGGGAAAAGATTTTCCAGTCAAATGGTCCTAAGAAACAAGCAGGGGTTGCAATCCTAATATCTAACGAAGTAGAATTTAAGCTAAAAGCAATTAAAAGGGACCAAGATGGTCACTATTTATTCATCACAGGAAACATTGGTCAAGAGGAGATTTCAATCTTAAATATTTATGCCCCTAATATAAGGGCACCTACTTATGTTAAAAAAAAAAACAAAAAAAAACACTGCTAAAGCTCAAATCCCACATCAATTCTTACACCCTAATAGTGGGAGACATCAATACCCCACTTTCAACCCTGGATAGATCAACCAGACAGAGTCTCAACAGAGAAATAAGGAGTCTACAAGAGGTTATGATGCAAATGGATTTAATAGATATCTACAGAAGCTTCCACCCAAAGGCAAAGGAATATACATAGTTCTCAGCTCTTCATGGAACTTTCTCCAAAATTGACCACATAATTGGTCATAAAGCAAATATCAGCAGATACAAAAAAAATGGAAATAATCCCTTGTAACATATCAGACCACCAGGGCCTAAAGTTAGAGTTCAACAACATCAAAACCCAAAGAAAGCCTACCAACTCATGGAAACTAAACATCACTCGGCTGAACCATCTCAGGGTCAAGGAAGAAATTTTAAGAAAGAAACCAAAGTCTTCCTAGAATTTAATGAAAATGAATCCACAATGTATCCAAATTTGTGGGACACAATGAAAGCAGTCTTAAGAGGAAAATTCATAGCACTAGATGCCTATATGAAAAACCTAGAGAAATCCCACACTAGAGACCTAACAGCTCAGCTGAAAGCCTTAGAACAATTAGAAGTGAACTCACCTAGAAAGAGTAGATGGCAGGAAATAATCAAACTTAGAGCTGAAATTAATACAATTGAAACAAAAAGAACAATACAAAGAATCAATGAATCTAAGAGTTGGTTCTTTGAGAAAGTTAACAAGATAGATAAGCCCTTAGCCAAACTAATCAAAAAACAAGAGAGAGGGTTCAAATCAACAAAATCAGAAATGAAAAGGGGGACATAACAACAGACCACCAGGAAATACAGAGAATTATCAGATCATATTTTGAAAATCTGTATTCCACAAAAATGGAAAACCTAGAAGAAATGGACAGCTTTCTAGACAGGTACCATCTACCAAAATTAAATGAAGATCAGATTAATTACCTAAACAGGCCTATAATCCTTAAGGAAATTGAAGCTGTCATTAAAAACCTCACCAAAAATAAAAGCCCTGGTCCAGATGGTTTCAGTGCCAAATTCTACCAGACATTCAAAGAAGAATTACTACCGTTACTACTCAAACTATTTCACACAGTACAAACTGAAGGAATATTGCCAAATTCCTTTTATGAGGCCACAATCACCCTAATACCCAGGCCACTCAAAGACACAACAAAGAAGGAAAATTACAGACCAATTTCCCTCATGAATATTGATGTGAAAATTCTCAACAAAACTTTGGCAAACCATATACAGCAATGTATAAAAGATATCAACCACCACGACCAAGTAGGCTTCAACCCAGAAATGCAGTGCTGGTTTAACATACAAACAAATGTAAATGTTATCCATCATATAAACAAACTAAAGGAACAAAACCACATGATCATATCCTTAAATGCTGAAAAAGCCTTTGACAAAATCCAACACTCCTTTATGATTAAAGCCCTGGAGAGATCAGGATTACAGGGAGAATACCTAAATATAATTAAGGCGATTTACAAGAAGCCAACAGCTAGTATCAAACTTAATAGAGAAAAACTCAAAGCAATCCCACTGAAGTCAGAAACTAGACAAGGATGTTCTCTCTCCCCTTATTTATTCAATATAGTTCTCAAAGTTTTAGCTAAAGCAATAAGGGAACGAAAACAGATTAAGGGCATTCAAATTGGAAAAGAAGACGTGAAGCTATCTCTATTTGCAGATGATATGATTGTATACATAAGTGACCCACAAAATTCTTCCAGGGAACTGCTACAACTGATAAACACCTTCAGCAATGTAGCAGGATACAAGATAAACTCAAAGAAATCAGTAGCCCTTCTATACACTAAAGATAGAAGAGCTGAAAAAGAAATAAAGGAAACATTA
>PVIH01021794.1:0-28817 GCA_004025045.1 Sigmodon hispidus | reverse complement strand
GCTGCAAATAGTATTAAATACCTTGGAGTAACTATAACCAAAGAAGTAACAGACCTATTTGACAAAAATTTTAAATCACTGAAGAAAGAAATTGAAGAGGATATCAGAAAATGGAAAGCTCTCCCATGTTCCTGGATTGGTAGGATCAACATAGTAAAAATGGCAATTTTACCAAAGGCAATCTACAGATTCAATGCACAGCCCATCAAAATCCCAACACAATATTTTTGGACCTTGAAAGAACAATACTCAATTTCATTTGGAATAACAGGAAAGCCAGGATTGACAAAACAATTTTACTCAGAAAAAGAACCTCAGGAGGTATCACCATCCCTGACTTCAAGCTATACTATAGAGCTACAGTAATAAAACAGCCTGGTACTGGCAGAAAAACAGACTTGTGGACCAATGGAATAGAATTGGGAATCCAGACATTAACCCAAAAAACTATGAACACCTGATCTTTGATAAAGAGGTCCAAAACATTCAATGGAAAGAAGATAGTATATTTAACAAATGGTGTTGGCATAGCTGGATGGAGTGTGTAGAAAAATGCAAATAGATCTGAGCCTGTCACCCTGCACAAAACTCAAATCCAAGTGGATCAAATACCTCAACTTAAACCCAGCCACTTTGAACTTGATAGAAAAGAAAGTGGGAAATACACTTCTACGAATTGGCACAGGCAACCACTTCCTAAATATAACACCAGTGGCACATGCACTAAGACCAACAATCAATAAGTGGGATCTCCTGAAGCTAGGAAGCTTCTGCAAAGCCAAGGACACTGTCAATAGGACAAAACAACAGCCTACAGAATAGGAAAAGATCTTCACCAACCCTACAAGTGAAAGAGGACTGATGTCTAAGATATATAAAGAGCTCAAGAATCTAGAGCCCAAAACCTTGAATAACCCAATCAAAAAATGGGGTACAGATCTAAAAAAGGAATTCTCAGCAGAGGAACTCTGAATGGCTGAAAGGCACCTGAAAAAGTGCTCTTCATCTTTAGCCATCAGAGAAATGCAAATCAAAACAACTTCGAGATACCACCTAACACCTGTTAGATTGGCTAAGATAAAAGGCACAGATGACAGCCTATGTTGGAGAGGATGCAGAGCAAGGGGAACACTCCTCCATTGTTGGTGGGAGTGTAAACTTGTTCAGCCACTTTGGAATGCAATATGGTGGTTTCTCAGAAAATTGAAAATCAATGTCCCCAAGGACCCAGCAATACCACCTCTGGGTGTATACCCTAAAGAGGCACATTCACACTCCAAATGTATTAGCTCAACTATGTTCATAGCAGCATTATTTGTAATAGCAAGAACCTGGAAACAACCTAGATGTCCCTCAACTGAAGAATGGATTAACAAACTGTGGTACATCTACACAATGGAATACTACTCAGCATTAAGAAAAAACGATATCCTAAAATTCACAGGCAAATGGATGGATTTGGAGAATATCCTCCTAAGGGATGTATCACAATCTCAGAAAGATAAGCAGGGGATGTACTCACTCATTAGTGGTCTCTAAACAAACAAACAAGAAAAAAAAAACCAAGCATATCCAAGTGGTAAACCACAACCACTGAATAGCTTGGGATCAGAGACATTCTGGACTGACCCTTCGGATCCCACTCCAACTATATGAACACCTGACTCACTCTTGAGGGAGGGGGGACAAAACTGGATTTGCCAAGAATGGAGACTGATCCAAGCATTATTGGGTCAGTGGGACCATAGGATTGTCTGCTCCCTGCCCAGGGAGGACATGGGGAGTTGTGGAGAATTAAAAATGACCTGATGTGGTGTGAGGGGGAAGGGACCTTGAATAAGGATATACAGGGGTGGAAAAAAAATTCAAAAAAATTTGAACACAAATTAAATATATGTGTAGCCAAAAAAAATAAATAAATAAAGTTTATTTGCTCACTAAAAAAATATATTATGTTATGTGTGATTTCTAAATTACTTTAATGAAAAAAGACATGACTAGTGACACATGTTTTGAGATACATCTGGTTTTTGTGTTCATCCATTTTAGCTTCTTGGCACAGCATGATTTTTTTTTTTATCATTTTTATTGATTCATTGAGAAATTCATATAATTCACTCCATTACCACTTATTTTTCAGTTTCTCTGTATCTGTCTTTTACCATTGTAGTGTCTTAGTTTCCCTAAAGAATACTAAGAAGAAATAATAAAATTATTTTAGCAATAAAAAATTAAAATTACAAATAAAAATATCAATTAAAAATTAAACAAATGAGGTGCCCATTCACACTGCACGTCATGATGAAAAATGTTCTTTGTTTGATACTTACCATTGTGATGACATAAATATTTAGTTAATATATTTTATTTGAGTTTTTATTTCTGCAATAAAAATCATATTAATACGTACATATTACTGAGTATATGCCAATAAAGTATTTATTATTAGATACTCAATATGATTAATTTTAACCAAAATTCAAACTAAAACCATAAAGATATATCATCTGAATATTCATTTCAGTTCTTTAAAATATTTAGAAAGTGCTAATAAGTGGGAATAATACAAAGATAAGTAAATTGCACAATCAGATATTGCCGGAAAAACTGCAAGTTATGGAAAATAGTAGTCAGTTTCTTAAGTTAAACATACACTTGTATTGGACTTACAGTCCTTTTGTAGCATAATGACATTCTGGAGATGATGAAACTCTGTGGCTTGACTTTAATGAATATATAATTACTAAATGTTTAACTGAGTTCTACCTCACTTGCTTATTTGCAATATTGTAGTAATGTGATAGTTGATTACAATATATGCTGTATTAAATAGTTTTATATATTTCGCCTTTATTGTATATCATATGAGCATTTCTTTGTTTGAGATCTACCAAAATCTGATTGCATTGCTGTGACATCATTAATTACTGATTTGTTCCTTTAGGGCAAAATAAATCTTCTGGTAAGAAAAATTGTAGGAACTTCAATGACCTCTCCACCCCTCATGTTTAGGAAATAATTAAAGCTCAATAATGAAAACTTACACTCTATTGCAGTTCAATAGTATGTCTGAAATTCAAACATCATCCTACTCTCCTGGGAACCATGCTTTCTATGAAGTATGAATTACTAAGTTAATTAAGAATACAAGCAAGAATTTGCAGTTAAACTTGTTGGCATCAGGAATTTAAAGAAGGTAAATTACAAAGGCAATTATTTGGCAAATAATTATTTTATGTAAGCTACTATCATATGTATATTATAAATATTTTTATTTTAGTCTATAATGTAGAAAAACATGCTTATCTTTAAATTACAGAAGACAAATTTAATGATGAGGGATATTGTAAAACTTTCATAATATCATGTTTAATACATTAGAAACTACTAGATACAGACTCACTTGTAGCACAGCTAAAAATATGCATTTTTAAACTTGTCTGTTCATTCCTCCCCAGACATTTACCTATCTAGTATATGAATGTATAAGAAGTGCTAGGCAATACATTGTATCAATTAGGGTACAACACAGGAACAAAATGGTAACCATTTTGGTATATTCACAATTGACTTTAGGAGACAGATATTATACATGAGATTACTCACGTAGAGGACAAATTATCTGCAATAGTATTTGTAAAAGCAAACAACATGGCAGATTGAAACTTATGCTGTAGAGTAAAAGGTATTCTGTTTTGTTATGGACAACAAGAGAAATTTAACTTAGGGATAGACTGTGCAGGGTGAATAACTACAGATTGGGTAGACAAAAGATAATAGTATAGGACTCCATATAAAAATTATCTAAGCATGTTCAAAGTTCTTGCTTAAAAGCTCATTATACAAGAGGAATCCATGGACCTTGAGTTTGTCTGAAAGACTGCTAAAAACCAACCAACCAAAATAATAACAACATAAACAAAAAGAAATGATGGCTGATATGGCCAGACAGGACAGAGGGAATGTTGTGGTGATTTGGACATGGTATTAAGCATTTGAAACTTTTGTCATAAAGAACCTATGAAGCCTTCCAAGATTTATGAAATAAGATTAAATACATGATTAATATGACTGTGCTGTGAAGACATTTAAAGGCAAGAATAGTTTGAAGAATGTTTCCATGCTATAGATGAGAGATGATGAGTCCTTGGACTAGAAAGGAGAAAATGGAGCATGAGAAAATTAAATTGAATAAAGACATATTTAAGCTATAAAATTGAAAAAGATTCTATTGATTGATAGACTAGTATGATAAAGAAATGAGTTGATGATGTCTGCCAGATTTTGCAAGAGAAATATTAAGAAAGGTGGTATCATTCACTAAGCTAGGAAACAACTCAAAAAGACAGTGCTTGTCATAAACCAAGACAAGGTTTAGGCATAGGAATAATAAGGCATATTTGACACACACATAGTACAATGTCAAGGTAGCAATTTGGAGACTATAAATTGAAACAATAGATTTTGAACTATAGGTAATCATGTTCTTGAATGCATATTACATTACCATGTGTTGAAAAAAATAACGAGTTTATTTTTTAAAAAATTATTTCCTCATACAATACATTCCAAACACACCATACTCTCCCTCCATTCCTCCCATTTGTCCCCATCCCACCTTCCCTCTCCCACAGATCCACTCCTCTATTATTTCCCTTCAGGAAAGAGTAGGTGTCCCAGGGATATCATTCAAGAAATGGATAACAACAGTAAATAAAGTTAGGAATAAACCTTTATGTCAAAGCTGGATGAGGCAACCCAGTAGAAAAAAAGGGGGTCACAAGAGCAGGCAAAAGAGCCAGAGATACCCCCAACCCATTTCCACTGTTAAGTGTCTCACAAAAAAACCCAAGCTTAACAACTATAACACATTTGAAGAGGACCTTGCACGCAGATCCATGATGGGTACAGTGTTGTCTCTTCAGTCTCTTTGAGCCCCTATGAGCCCTGCATAGTTGACTGAATGGGCACTGTTTTCTTGGTGTCCTCTAACCCTCTAGCTTCTACAATCCTTCCTCCCTCTCTTCTGAAGAGATTTCTCAGCTCTGCCTAATGTTTGCATATATATCTCTGCATCTGTTCTTGTCAACTGCTGGAGAAAGCATCACTGATGAGATTTGACTAGACACAAATCTTTGACTATAGCAGAGTAGCATAAGAATTATGTGATTGATTTTTTTTTTTTTTTGCCAGTCAGGTTTAGTTCTACCCTTGGTTTCTGGGCTATCCTGCCCCTAGCTCCTAGCTTTCAGGACAGTGTTAGGATTATGTTCATGCTCTTCTCTTGAAGCATGGGTCCTAAGCTGGACCAGTCATTGGTTGGTCACTCCCATGAGTTCTGTTCTACCTTTACCCCAGCACATCTTGAAAGCAAGACAAATTGTAAGTCAAAGGTATTGTGGCTGGTTTAATATCATAGTTCCATCTCTGGAAGCCTTGCCTGGTTTCAGAGAATGGTTGATTAAGCCTCTATGTCCCACATTACTAGGAGTCTTTGCAAGAGTAACCCTCTCTGATCCCAGGAAACTTATACATTTCTACACTAGGCTTCTACCATGACTCAGAAATACCCTTCCTCCCAAATCCAGGAATCTCTTCCAGTACTCCCTCCTTCCAATTCTCCTCCTCAACCTTATCCCTCCTGTCCCCATCATCACTGGCCCCAGTCCATTCTTGAAATCTATTCTGTTTCTCTTATCAGAGAGATTCTTTCATATCCTTCCCACAAACCCAACCTTACTTGTTACTAAAGCTTTTTGGGTTTATGGATTATAGGATGATGATCCTTTACTTACAGCTAATATCTACTTACAAGTGAGTACATACTATAGTTATCTTTATGGTTCTGGGTTACCTCACTCAAGATTTTTTTAGTTACATCTATTTGCCTGCAAATTTTATGATGTCCACTATTTTAACACTTGAGGAATACTCCTTTGTGTAAATTACCATATTAAAAAATCCATTCTTTATTGACGAATATCCAGGATATTTCTAGTTTTAAGATATTACAAATTAAACTACTATGAATATTGATGAGTGACAGTAATTGTGATATGATTGAGCATCCTTTAGGCATATGTAAAAGAGTGGTATAGATAAGTCTTAAAGATTGTCAATTCCCAATATTCTGAGAAACCCCCTTATTGATTTACAAAGTGATGGTATGAGGTTGAGTGCTCTAACACAGTGGAAAATTATTCCCCTTGCTCCACATTCTCTCCAGGATGAACTGTCACTTTTGTTTTTGACTTGAGCCATTTTGACAGATATAAGATAGAATTTGAAAATAGTTTAGGTTTGTTTTCACCTCATGGCTAAAGATGATGAAAATTTCTTTCAGCGTTTCTCAGCAATTTAAGATTTCTTTATGAAGAATTTTCTGTTTAGATCTGTACCCCAGCTCCAATTTATTTGAATTATTTTGCTTATTTATGTCTATATTCTTGAGTTATTTTTATATTTTGAATATAAACCCTCTATTAGATGTTGAGTTGGTGAAAATCTTTTTTCTTTGTGTAGGCTTCCCTTTTGTCCTACAGACCATGTCCTCTGCATTATAGAAACTTCTTAGTTTCATGAGGTTCCACTTAGTGATTTTTGATTTCAGGGGCTTCATTATTTGTATTAGTAGTCTCCCATGCCACTGCCTACAATACTATTCCCCACTTTCTCTTTTATCACATTCAGTGTATACCTGGTTTTATGTTGAAGTTTTTGATCTAAGTAGACTTGAGTTTTTTGCAGGGGAATAGACATAATTTATTTGTGTTCTTCTACATGCAGACATCCTGTTTTACCAGCACCATTTGTTAAGATGCTTTTTTTTCAATGTGTATTTCTGTCTTCTTTATAAAAAGTCAAGTAAAAATTGGTATATGAATTTATCCTTGGGTCTTTGATTTGATTCCACTAACCAACCTGACTATTTTTATGCCAATGTCATACAGTTTTTATTACTATGGTTTTGTAGTATACCTTAAAATCAGGGATAGTGTTATTTGAAAAATTTTTTAATGTACAGAATTGTCTTAGCTATTCTGCATTTTGGGTTGTTCTGTTCTTTTGGGAGGACTTTCACTCAGCTCCCAAGTAAATTACACAGAAACATTCTGTTTTTTTTCATTTTTAAAAACTTTTTATTATGAATAAAGTCACATTTTCTATCTGTGTATATCCTTATTCAAGGTCCCTTCCCCCTCCCACTCCCTCCAGTCACACTCTCTTCTCTACATCTCCCCATCTCCTCCCCAACAAGGATAGGAGGTCCCAAGGTCCCAATATTGCTCAGTTCAGCCTCCACTCCTGGCATGTCCAGTTTCCTCCCCACAACATCAAGACTGAGTCAGGTGTTCCTTTAGAGGGAGTAGGATCCACAGTGTCAGTTCAGTTCAAGGTGTTTCAGATCCCAAGCTTTTCAATGGTTGTGGTTTGCAGCTTGGACATGCTATGCCTTTTTGCTTTTTTTTAATTTAGAGTTCACTAATGAGTGAGAACATCCCCTGCTTATCTTTCTGGGTTTGTGATACCTCGCTCAGGAGGATATTCTCCAAATCCATCCATTTGCCTGCATATTTTGGTGTATCATTTTTTTCTTACTGCTGAATAGTACTCCATTGTGTAGATGTACCACAGTTTGTTAATCCATTCTTCAGTTGAGGGGCATTTAAGTTGTTTCCAGGTTCTTGCTATTGTGAATAATGCTGCTATCAACATAGTTGAGGTAATGCCTTTGGAGTGCGACTGTGCATCTTTAGGGTATACATCAAGGTTTAGGGGTCTAGATTCTTGAGTTCTTTATATATTTTAGAGATCAGTCCTCTGTCACTTGTAGGGTTTGTGAAAATCTTTTCCCATTCTGTAGGCTCTCTTTAGCCATCAGAAAAACACAAATCAGAACAACTTTAAGATAACACTTGACACCTGTTAGACTGGCTAAGATAAAAGACACAGATGATAGCCTATGTTGGAGAGTTTGCAGAGCAAGGGGAACACTCCTAAATTGTTGGTGGGAGTGTAATCTTGTTCAGCCACTATGGAATGCAGTATGGTGGTTTCTCAGAAAACTGAGAATCAATCTCCCCAAGGATCCAGCAATACCACTTCTGGGTGTATACCCTAAAAACTTATTCATACATGTAAATGCCTGGCCCTAGCTTGGCTTATTTCTTGATAGCATTTTAAAGTTTAAACAATCCAATCTGTTTTTTGCCTCTGTGCTTTTTACTTTTCTTACTTCTGTAACTTTACTTTCATGATCATTTCATGGCAGGCTGTGTAGATGGGTGGCTGGCCCCTAGAATTCTCCTCTCCTTGTAATCTTGTTCTTTCTTCTTTGAGTTCTTCCTCTTAGATATTTCATTCTACATAAAATCTCTGCCTGACAGCTCCACCCATCCTTTCTTCTGCATTGTTATTGGACATTCAGATTTTTTTTTTATTTATCTGACCATAAGGTATTTCAGACAGGCAAAGTAACACATTTTCACAGAGTTAAAAATGCATCATAAACAAAATTAGCACATCTTAAAACAGTAATTACAAACTAAACATTTCTCAATTGAACCACCTTTGTGTCAAAAAAGAAGTTAAGAAAAATTCAAAGACATCCTAGAATTTAATGAAAATGAATCCACAATACACCCAAAGTTATGGGACACAATGAAAACAGTCTTAAGAGAAAAATTTATAGCACTAGAGGACTACATGAAAAAATGAGAAAATTCTCACACAAAAGACTTTACTGCACAGCTGAAGGCTTTAGACCAATAAGAAGCAAACTCACATAGAAGGATTAGAAGGCAGAAAATTATCAAACTCAAGGCTGAAATTAATACAATAGAAACAAAGATAACAATACAAAGAATCAATGAATCAACAAGTTGATTCTTTGAAAAAGTCAACAAGATAGATTAACCCTAATCCAAACTAGCCAAAAAGCAGAGAATGTCCACATTAACAAAATCATAAATGAAAAGGGGACAGTCAGAAAATTTGAAAATCTTTGAAAATCTATACTTTACTAAATGGAAAACCTAAAAGAAATGGACAGCATTCTGGACAGATGTCACTTACCAAATTTAAATGAAGATCAGATTAATGACCTAAACATACTTATAATCACAAATAAATTAAAGCAGTTATTAAAAGTCTCTCAAATAAAAAAAAAGTCCAGGCCCAGATGGTTTCAGAGCAGAATTCTACCAGACATTCAAAGAAGAACTAATACCAATACTCCTTAAACTGTTTCATACAATAGAAAATGAAAGAATGTTGCCAAACTCTTTTTATGAGGCCACAATCACCCTGATACCTAAGACACACAAAGATGCAGCAAAGAAAGAGAACTACAGACCAATTTCTCTCATGAACATTAATTCAAAAATACTCAATAAAATTCTGGCAAGCCAAATCCAACAACATATCAAAAAATCATTCATCATAATTAAATAGGCTTCATCCCAGTGATACAGGGATGGTTCAACATATGAAAAATTTTAAATGTTATCCATTGTATAAACAAACTGAAAAAAGCATATGATCATCTCATCATATGCAAAAAAAAAGTCTTTGACAAAATTCAACACTCTTTTATGGTAAAATTCCTGGAAACATCAGAAATACAGGGATATACAGCAAGACAACTGCCAATATCAAACTAAATGGAGAAAAAGTCAAAGCAAATACACTAAAAGAAGGAAGAAGACAAGTCTGTCCTTTCTCTCCTTATCTATTCAATATATTTCTCAAAGTTCTAGCTAAAGCAATAAGAGAATTAAAGGAGATTAAATGGATATTAATTGGAAAGGAAGAAGTCAAACTATCTCTATTTGTAGACAACATGATTGTTTACATAGGTGATCTTCAAATTTCTACCAGGGAACTCCTACAGCTGTTAAACACATTCAGCAACAGAGCAGGATACAAAATTAACTCTCAATAGCTCTCCTATACACTAAGGATAAAAGAGATGAAAAAGAAATAAGAGAAACATCACCCTTTATAATAGCTGCAAATAGCATTAAATATCTTGGTGTAACTGTAACCAAAGAAGTAACAGACCACTTCAACAAAAACTTTAAGTCACTATAAAAAGAAATTGAAGAGGATATCAGAAAATAGAAAGACCTCCCATGCTTCTGGATAGGTAGGGTCAACATAATAAAAATCACAATTTTATCTAAGGCAATCTACAGATTCAATGCAATCCTCATCAAAATTTCAACAAATTTTTTTATAGACATTGAAAGAACAATATTCAACTTTATATGGAATAACAGGAAACCTAGGATTTCCCAAACAATCCTGCTCAGCAAAAGAACTTTAGGAGGCATCACCATCCCTGACTTCAAGGTACACTATAGAACTACAATAATAAAACTGCCTGGTACTGGCATAAAAACAGACTTGTGGATCAAAGGAATCAAATCAAAAACCTATGAACACCTGATTTTTGACAAAGAGGCCAAAAATATTCGATGGAAAAAAGATAATATCTTCAACAAATGGTGTTGGCGTAACTGGATGGTAGTATGTAGTAAAATGCAAATAGATCCAAGCCTATTACCCTGCACAAGACTCAAATCTAAGTGGATCAAAGACCTCAGCATAAACTCAGCCACACTGAACTTAATAGAAAAGAAAGTGGGAGATATCTTTCGAAGCATCAGCACAGGGGGCCACTTTCTAAATAACACCAGTAGTATTGACACTAAGAACAAAAATCAATAAATGAGACCTCCTGAAACTGAGAAGCTTCTGTAAGGCCAAGGACACAGTTAATAAGACAAAACAACAGCCTACAGAATGAGAAAAGATCTTCACCAACCCTACATCTGATAGAGGAGGAATCTCTAAAATACATAGAGGACTCAAGAAATGAGATCCCCCAAACCTAAGTAACCCAATTAAAAAATGGGGTTCAGAACTAAAAAGGGAATTATCAGCAGAAGAATTAGAAATTGTTGAAAGGCATCTTTAGCCATCAGAGAAATGCAAATCAAAACAACTTTGAGATACCAACTTATACCTGTCAGAATGACTAAGATTAAAAACACAGATGTCAGCCTATGCTAGAGAAGGTGCAGAACAAGGGGTACATTCTTCCATTGTAGGTGAGAGTGTAAACTTGTACAGCCACTATAGAATGTGGTTGGCAATTCCTCAGAAAACTGGGAGTCAATATCCCCAAGGATCCAGCAATATCACTATTGGGCATACACCCTAAAGATGCACATTTACACGCCAAAGGCATTAGATCAACTATGTTCCTAGCAGCATTATTTGTAATAGCAAGAATGTGGAAACAAACTAGATGCCCCTCAACTAAAGAATGGATTAACAAACTGTGGTACATCTACATAGTGGAGTACTACTCAACAGTAAAAAAGAATAACATCCTAAAATTTGCAGGCAAATGTGTGGATTTAGAGAGTATCCTCCTAAGCAATGTATCATAAACCCAGAAAGATAAGCACGAGATGTGCTGACTTATAAGTGAACTTTAGACAAAAGCAAAGAAAACCAAATCTGCAAACCACAACCACTGAACAGCTAAGGCCTAGAAGTAACTTAAAAGAGACATCCAGAGATTCGCCTAGGAAGTAAAAATAGAGAAGATCTCCTTAGCTAATTGGGAGCATAAGGGGCCATAACCAAGAAGAGGTGGGAACAAATCATGAGAGGAGATGAGTGAGAGGAGCAACTAAGAGGGAGAAAAATAAGAGAGATGAAAATCTTAATAGAGGAAGTCAATATGGGGTTGGAAAGACACAGAATGCTAGGGAAACCTCCAAGAACTCACAAGTGGTCCCTGGCTAGGTCTCCAACTAATAGTGAAGGTGGTGCCTAGACAGGACATCCCCTATAATCAAATAAATAACCACCTTAAGTGCCATCACAGAACTTACATCCAACAATGAATAGAGATAGAGGCAGAGATATATGGCTGGGCACTGTGATGAGCTCCTATTCCAGCTGAGAGCAAGGGGGGAAAGTCTGTATGAACAAAGGGATAGGGATTATGAGGAAAATTCTCACATGCCTGGCTGGCTGGAGGTCTAGGGTGCTCACTGAAACAAGAACAGCCACTGGGGAACCATCAAGAAAAGGAGCCAGGCCCTCGAGAGGTAGGCATCTGTCCATTGATATGGGCAGTATATGGAACCTCAAGTGGAGAGATGAGACTTTTTTTCTTTGTGGGGGCTGGCACTTTGGAGGCCATTCCCTTCAGCGAAACAAGTAACCCAATTTTGATGTTAGGATGAGGAAATCAGACTTGCCCCAAGTGGATGCTGAGCTGATCCACCTTGGGACTTCTTGCCCTTTGTGGGAGGGTATGGAGACATGGGGAGGACAGAAGCTAAAGGCTTTCTAGTGGAGACCGGGAGGAGGAAAGGAGGAGTAGCAAGAGGAATTTATGGATAAAAGAATTTATTTTGTAAATAAAAAATAAAATAAATATAATTCTGTCTTTTTTGGTTTGATTTGTTTGTTTTCCCATATGAAGTTAAGAATTGTTCTTTCTATGTTTATGAAGAATTGTGCTATAATTTTGATAGGGATTGTCTTGAGTCTGTAGATTGTTTTTTGTAAGGTATCCATCTTAACTATGTTAATACTACTGATCCATGAGCATGGGACATCTTTCCATTGTCTGATATCTTCTTCAAATTTTTCCCCAAAGACCTTAAGTTGCAGTTATACAGATCTTTAACTGGCTTGGTTAGAGTCAACCCATGATACTTTATATTATTTGTGGCTATTGTGTATGATTTTGATTACTTTATCTTTAGTCCATTTGTAGTTTTTGTATAGGAGGGTTATTCATTTATTTGAGTTAATCTTGTATCCAGCCACTTCTCTGAAAGAGTTTATCAGTTGGAGGAGTTCTGTGGTAGAATTTTTGGAATCATGTATGTATATTATCACATCATTCATAAAAAGAAATATTTAGACTTCTTTCTCTCCAAATTGTATTTCCTTGATCTTACTTTATTGCTCTATGTAGAACTTAAAGTACTACATTGAATAGGTATGTAGACAGTGAACGACATTGTCTTGTTTTTGTGCTAGTGGAATTGCTTTCTATTTCTATTTTATTTTATGTTGGGTATTGATTTGTTATAAATTACCTTTATTGTGTATAGGTATATCCCTTGAAATCTTGATCTTTCCAAGATGTTTAACATAAAAGAGATGTTGGGTTTTATTAAAGGCTTTTTCAGCATATAATAAGATGATCCTGTATGTTTTTTCTTTCAATTTGTTTGTATGTTGGGTTATGTTGATGGATTTTCATATGTTGAATCATCTTTGAATCTCTAGGATTAAGCCTACTTTAATATTGTGGATGAAATTTTTAATGTTTTCTTGGATTTAGTTTGTAAATATTTTATTGAGTATTTTTCATCAATGTTCATGAGGGAAATTGGTATGTAATTTGCTTTGTTTAATATTTGTGTGGCTTGGGTATTAGAAAGACTGTGGCCTCATAAAGTTAATTTAGCAATATTTCTTTTGTTTCTTTTTGTGGAATAATTTTAAGGGTTTTGTCATTATCTCTTCTTTGAAAGTCTGGCAAAATTTTAGGCTAAAACTCTCTGGCCTTAGGCTTTTTAGTTGGAGACATTTAATAGTTGCTCATATTTCATTGGGGATTGTAGGTCTATTTAAAATGTTTACCTGATCTCAATTTAACTTTGGTGACTGGCATTTTTGTTAGATTTGTCTAATTTTGTGCAGTACAGGTTTTTAAAGTCTGACTTAATAATTTTTTGAATTTCCTTGGTGTCTGATGTTAGGTCTCCCTTTGTGTTTTTTATTTTATTATTTTGGATATTCTCTCTCTCTCTGCCATTAAGTTAGTTTGAGTAAGGGTTTGTCTATGTTGTTGATGTTCTCAAAGAACCAACTTCTTGTTTCGTTCTTTGTGTTGTTCTTTTTGTTTTTATTTTATTGATTGAGGGCTCATTCTGATTATATCCTGCTGTCTACTCTTGGATGTATTTACTTCTGTAAACTTTGCTCTAAGTACTGTCTTCGTTGTATCTCATATGTTTGAGTCTGTTGCACTATCATTATCATTGAACTATAGGAACTCTTCAACCTCTTCATTTGGGCTTTGACCCAGTAGTTAATTCAGCAAAGTTTCGTTTTGTTTCTATGAGTTTGTAGGATGTCAGTTACTGTTGAAGTCTAGTTTTAATCATGGTGGTCTGATAGAACACAGGGAGTTGTTTTAATTTTCTTGTAAGACTTGCTTTATGACAGAGTATGCTGTTAATTTTAGAGAAAGTTCTGTGAGGTACTGAGAAAAGGTATATTCTTTTGTGTCTGTGTCTGAGTAAAATGCTCCATAGATATTTATTATGCTCATTTGGTTCCTAACTTCTGTTAGATCCAGCATTTCTCTATTTAAATTTTGTCTGGATGACTTGTACATTGGTGAGAGTGGGGTATTGAAGCACTATTAATGTGTAAGTTTTGATGTGTGATTTAAGCTTTAGTAATGCTTAATTTTGTTTTAAACAAATGTTGGTACCCTTGCTTTTAGGGCATAGATGTTAAGAAGTGAAAATAATCTTGGTGGACTTTTTCTTTGATGTGTACAAAGTATCTTTCCTCATCTCTTTTGATTAATTTTGATTGAAAGTCTTTTTGGGTAGATATTAAAATTCCTAAACAAACTTGATTCTTGAGTCCTTTTGCTTGTAAATCTTTCCCCAGTACTTTTTTCTGAGCTGTCTATCTTTGAAGTTAAGATGTGTTTTTTGTATGCAACAGAATAGATCATGCTTTCACATTTATTCTGTTAGTCTATGTCTTTTATGGGGAAATTTATTCCAATAAATTAAGAGATATTAATGACAAATGTTTGCTTATTACTGTTATTTTATTGTTATTGTTATAGATAGTGGTAGAAGTGTGTGTGTGTGTGTGTGTATGTTTGTATGTCTTTTCTTTTATTGGTGTGAGATTACTTATTGCCTTTATTTTCATGGGTGGTGTGTATAGGTAACTTCTTTGAACTACAGTTTTTCTTCTTGTACCTTCTGTAGGAATTTATTTGTAAATAGATACTGTTTAAATTTTATTTGTTATTGAATATCTTGTTTTCCCCCTGTATGGTTACTGAATATTTCACGGGGTCTAGTAGTCTGGGATGGCATCTGTGGTTTCTGATAGTTTGCAGGACATCAGTGTAGGCTTTTCTGGTTTTTAGAGTCTCTATTGAGAAGTGAGAGGTAATTCTAATATGTCTGCCTTTATATCTTAATTGGTCTTTTTCCCTTGAAACTTTTAGTATTCTTTTATTGTTTTGCATGCTTAATGTTTTGATTATTATTTGGCACGTGGCAAAGAGACTTTCTTTCCTGGCCCAATCTATTTGGAGTTCTGTATACTTCTTGTACCTTTAGAGGCATGTCCTCCTTTAGGTTAGGAAAATTAACTTCTATGGCTTAAAAAATATTTTCTGGGCCTTTGAAAAAGGATTCTTCTTCTATTTCTATTACTTTTAGAAACTGTCTTTTCATAGTTTTCCAGATTTTCTGGTTGATTTGTGTGAGGAATATTTTTAAATTTAACATTTTCTTTGACAACTTGGTTTTTTTATACTATCATATATTCAACACCTGTAATTCTTTCTTTCATCCCTTGTATTGTGTTGGTGATGTTTGCATCTGTAATTCCCATTTGCTTACCTAGATTTTTCATTTCCAGAATTTCTTCAGTTCTTGTTTACCTACTGCATCTATTTACATTTTCAGGTCTTGAAAAGTTTTATTCATTTCCTTTGACTTTGTTTCTAGGTTTTTATTTCTTTTTTGTGAGCATTTTATTTATTTACTGCAAATCTCTCTCTTTCGTTTCCTCAATTTTTTAAGGTATTTATTAATTTTCTTTTTCAGGACCTCTATTATCTTCATAAAGTTTGTCTTCAGGTCATTTTCTTGTGCTTTTGCTGTGTTGGAATATTCAAGGCTTGCTGTAGCAGGAGAGCTGGGCTTTGGTGGTGACTTATTGCCTGGCTGTTGTTGGTTGTGTTCTTACCCTTGTTTCTAGGCATTTGGGCGTGGGATAATTATAGGACTGAGTTTGTCTTTGTGGGTGGGTCTTTTGTTCCTCGGTTTATGTTTTCTTTTTGGTCTTTTGGTGTTTGTGGTAGCAGGTGTGAACTCTGGACCAGCAAAGATTCTCAGCCTGAGTTGGGATGTGGACCAAAATGATAAAGCAGAGAATGGGGGTTGGGTTTAGTGTCCTGTTTTGGGGGGCAATGAAAGAGTGAAGGAGGTCTATAGGTAGGCTGTCTATCTGGAGTTCTGGCTGCTTGTGTTGATTCTGGTTCAGCAGTGAGTCTCTAGCTGAGTTAACCTGTGTGCTTTTCCTGCTAGCATGGACTGCATTTCTTTTACTGAGTGAATTTCTGCCCAATATGGGAGTGGGGGCATGACAGTGGTGATGACTGATAAGGCAGAAAGGGGTGACAGTGGGTTGTGTCTTTGGAATCCTTGCTAAGGGATGGTTACCAGGGAGTGGGACAGTCATGGGGGAGGCAAGTGGACCTCTTACTTGTGTGGCCTGCTGGATTATCTTCATTTTTATTGTAAATATTTATGTATCTATTGGAAAGTACATATTTACTGTGTGTTTATGTGTGTATGCATATACCTAAGAATTGAGAGCTGCTTCTTCCCTTCTGCTCTCTGGGCCCTGGATATCAAACTCAGATCATTAGAGTTGGAACAAAATTGCTGAATGATAAAATATCTTCTTGCCTTTGTTTGTTTTTCTCCTTGCCATTTTCCTTTGCTTCAAGTATTATTGAGTTTGTACTTTTACTCTCAACAGTAGGCATTGTGGCTACAAAACTAGCACCAGTACTATTGTAAAGGAAGCATGAATAACTATGAGTTGGCGGTGGATAAGCTAATGGAGTAAAAATTTCCAAGAAGAAGAGAAGGAGAGAGAATAACTTAGCAGGATTAGTGATGATGATGATGTTAGGAGCAAACTCAGAAGAACGAGGAGGCAAGCAGATGGAGGTCATGAGTACAGAGAATTGTTCTTAGAAGCACCACTTATATACATATGTGGCAGTATTGAAACAAGATAAAAATACTTTTCCTTTGCCTTCTCTTAAAAATAGAAAAAAAATTAAACATTTGAGAATACTATTGGGAATATGTAACTTAGAATGAGTAGACAATTAAAAAAGTTGCATATAAAATAATAGTGTATGGAATATGAGAAGGAATAATTATTCAGTCAGGATGTTCAGAAGTAGAGAAGGATGTAGGAAAGAAATGGTTTTCTGAAGGGAAGGGTATCTTCATGGCTTCTGTTGCAAAGAGTGAAAGGAAAACCAAGAGTTAGATCGGGCTTAGAGCAGAAGGGTAGGCTTGGAAGCAGAAGTGAGAGATGTTCCCTGTAAGGGATGAAAATGTCTGGGTTTAGACAAATGTGTGAAGTAGAACATTTGAAAGGAAGATTTGTAAAAAACCACTTTCAGAGTGTGATTAAAAAAGAATGGAGGGAAAGTTTGTTCTTGTTAATGTGTTGTGTGCATGAATATCAATGCAATTAAACATTAGAATATACATTTTGATCGATGGAAATAAGACAGCTCCTACTAGGAATTCTGAAAGACAAAACAAATAATAATTTAGAACTTTAATAAAGATACTATCTTTCTAACACATTATATTAAAATAAGTGACTCAACAAAATTAATAAAAAACATCGATGTGCATCTAAATGCCTATTCCTTTAAGCCCAAGAGACTTACAGTTTTCTTGAAAGGTACTTATATTTGGGGTACTAAATTTAAAGGATTGAACTTTTCTTTGTATGCTAATATATAAACCTGTATACCTTTAAAGGTCAGTGATGCATTGTAAACTTATAATTTTATTTTGCATGGCCATTTAATCAAATAACATGATTTGGCTTCTTTTCCAAGTCATCTTTTGGGTCTGATTTAAATAAGCTGCTTCATCACTGGAGTCTGACTGCCCATAACATCCTCTCAAATTTGATCTGTTGTTTTCCAATTAGCAAAGCCCCTCAGCTTCAGTATTGAATGGCTTTGTAATATATCTTGAGCCTTAACAAGGAACTTTTTGATGTATTTCAATTATGATGAAGAAAGCAGCATTTTAATTAAGGAAACATTCCATTTTGAGGCTGTTTAAAGTGCAGTTAAAGTTTATGGTTGAAAGACTCCTGTTAAGATGGGTATCCCCTCTGTAGTTAGTAGAAGTAGCTTATGCTAGGACCTTGAGAAACAACTCAGGTCTATGCAATGTGCTACTGAAACTGAAGAGTGATAAGAGGCCAACCACACCACAGTTGGTATTTAAGCATGTTCTGTCAGCAGTATCTATCTATCTATGAATATAGTTAAATATATATAAAGATAAGTATATATAAAATATATACATAAATATAAGAGAAATTTATATATAAAGATGCTTATATTTATGTAATATATATGAAAAAGATCTCAAATGGAGAGAAAAGTCCTTTTGAAATTTTGGAAATTTAAATAGCAGAATTTGGTGTGATAAAAGCTCACTGACATGGCATTGCTGTCAGTATACACAAAAAAGTACTACTTCTATATGTAGCATGCAGAACTCTAAAGAATTAAAATTATGTTAATATGTGGTCCTGAGATATAGATATGTGTGAATTTCCCAAGACTGAGTCATAAAATTCACATACATTACATTCTTCATAGCTTTTTTATTTTTTATGATGTTATTAATATTTATTTCATATTTCAGTTAGATTTAAAAGACTTGGGCAGCAAAGAAAACAATTCAGTTTTTTGGATATTAAAAGACACAGTGTTTTGGAATTTGACTTAGTGTTTCTTTTCTCATACTTTTTATCATTCATATTCTAATCTTGTGCTACGTACTCTTAAATGATATTATAATCACTATGTAATTTGTGGAAAAATCCCTCTTTTATTGAGTGACATTTGTTTAGTGATTTCATGATAAGAATCTTTGGAAATTAAAAATGGAGATGACTTCAGGTCACATGTTTACCTAAGATGATAATCAGGAAATATCACTATATGCATTTCTTCATTTTTCAGAATATTAGGTTCCTTGAAAAAATGAAGTAAATTCAGTGGATGAAATATGATTTTGTTAAGTATAATGTCTTATGTATGGTTAAAATATATTAACAAGTTTAATGTTAATAAGAGAAAGAAAGAAGAAAATGCATTTAATATCCACAAAGTAATAAACATATCAATTATATGAACATGTTTTACTTAGTAAGTTGAGGAAGAAAGGGATTATTGTCTTTACTTTTCCACATTGCTGTTCATCACTAAAGGAAGTCAGGACGGAAACTCAAACACAGAAGAATATTGACTGCAGGAGCTGATGCAGAGGCCAGGGAAGGTAACTTGCTTTGCATGGCTTGCTCAACCTGCTTTCTTATAGAATTTAGGACTACTTGTCTAGGGGTGGTACCAAGCACCATGAGCTGGTCCCTCCCCAGTTAATCACTAATTGAGAAAATGCCTTACAGCTGAATATCATGAAGGCCTTTGCTCAACTGAAGCTCCTTCCTCTGTGATGACTCTAACTTGTATCAAGTTGACACATACAACCAGGCAGTACAATATACATAGCACATTTTACATAGCTCTTATTCCATAGGTCTTAATTTGATATTTCTTACTGATACATAACTAATATTTTTTTCCTGTACTATATAAATAAACAATTCCACAATTATAGTTCCTGGATGTCATTGTTTCTGATGGGCCAAGCATGTACTTGCTAGATAGAAAGAATTTTCTCTATAAAAACAATTATTGATTAACAACTCTGGTTCTTATCACAGTATTATTGATGTGTAAGGACAGTGTGCAAACAATCTGAAGTAGTTTACTCCTTCTCCCTTTGGTACATATGGTAAATTTAATAACATAATAAAACCATCCTATTGATTTTTACATTGTTATTCCAGGTGATGAGAGTATTTTAACATGACCTAAGAAATAATCTATTCATTGACTGAAATTATCAAAATCAATTCTTGTGACAAAAAACTTAAATGTTTGCTCAAGTAAATTTTTATTTTTGTAGATGTATGAAAGAAAGTCCCTATCTGTACAATGTTAACAATCCTTCAATGTAGTTGAACTTTATAATTTATTCACTCCCAAAATGTTAATCTGCCAAAATTTTACCTTATTCTTTTCCATATGGCTATTGGTATTAAATTAGACTTAACATTAATTTTTTAAATATAAAAACCATTTTTTTTCTATCCAAACTTTTGTAAAGGGTTTTGTGCTGGCTAGTCTTATGTTAACCTGAAACACAAACATGAGTTACCTGTAAGGAGGGAACTTCAACTGAGAAAATCCGTCCATCTGGCTGTAGAGTATCTTCATAATTAGTGGTTGGTAGGAGAGGGCCCAGTACATTGTGGGTGGTTCCATTCCTAGGCTAGTGGTCCTGGGTTCTATAAGAAAGCAGACCAAGCAAGTACTAAGGAGCAAGCCAGGAAGCAACTCCCCTCCATGACATCTGCATCAGCTCCTGCCTCTAGGTTATTGGCATGCTTCAGTTCCTGGCCTAACTTCCCTAATGATGAACAGCAGTTTGGAAGTATAAGTCAAATAAACCCATTTCTCCCCAACTTGCTTTTTGATCATGGTGTTTCAATTCAGAAATAGAAACCCTAACTAAGATAGTTATTAAAATAGAAAAAAATTGAAACAGACTATCCTGAGGATGTCTAAATTGCCACGTGTCTTTGCTAAAGCTTAATCTACAAGTATGCCACATTTCATGACTTGGAGGGAAGCCTATGAGCATCAGCAAACACTGTTATGTAGTAAGAAGTGTCTGACCCAAGATCCAGATCCACCATCTCTCAGTTCCAAAGAATCACACTGAAGCTTATATTTATTACTTGTTGTTTGGCCTATGGCTCAGGCATATTACTTGCTAACTCTTACTCTTAAACTAACCCATGATTACCCACATGACTTGGTACCTTTTCTCAGAGCAGCATTCTCATCCTGTTTCCTCTGCTCTTCCTCTTCACAGGGTTTTCATAGTCTAATAGTCCTGCCCATACTTCCTGTCTGCCTTCTGGCCAATCAGGATTTTATTAAAACAGTAGGACAAATATTTACAACGTAAAACAACATAAACCCACAGTATTGTCACAGTTGCTTTCTTTAGTAAACCATTGGTCTGATTAGATTAAATACTCTGAGGTATTTTAGTGAGATAGCCAAAATAATTAACCTATTAGAAGAAAAGGTGACATTTGTATTTTGGTCCTGAAAGTTTTAATCATGTTTAGGTGGCCAACTCTATTGGGGTTCTACTACTACACTGTACTCTGTCAACAGCATGAGGTGAGATAGACGACTTATACCAGGAACAATGATGTAGTGAGATAGACTATTTACATCAGGATCCATGAAGAGTAGAAGGAAATCAGTCAAAAAAACTGAATCTATTTTAAGGCTTTAATCACAATTACCTAAAACCTTTAATGTATGGACCATTTGGGGATCTAATGAATTTGATATGCATTTATATTTCTAAGATTCTTTGGTGGTACAATGGCAGGACAATTTGTCATCGTAGCCCTCTGACACCTTACCATGAGAGATATGACATTGAATAAATAATTTAATAATTCACCTATTTCTTTCTGAAAGAATTGAGATAATTATTAATTATTTTTTATGTTGATGACCTTTATAAAGTATCTAAGATGTTAAATTACGATTATGCTGTATCTTCTGCTAGGGAAACTTCTTGATATAAGGTATTAATCCCAGCACTGGGAGGTAGAGGCAGGTATGATCTACAGAATAAGTTCCAAAACAGCCAGGGCTACACAAAGAAAACCTGTCACACAGCACATCCTAAATGGAATTAATATAATATTTTGAGTCATAAGGAAAAGGGACAAGATATTCCACCAGTATTAATTTTCATAAGTGCATCCAATTGGTAAGGTGCATTATAGGTTATGGTTCACTGAATTCCCTTATTATGCTTCTCTAAAGATATGGTTGGATGTTAGAACAGAAACAAACATGTTCTAAATTTTATCCTAACAAACCTTATCATACATTTCTAAGTAGTTGTCACACTAAACAAAAGCTATTAAAATGCAAATGTCATGTGACAGCCTTCAAGATGATGTGCTTCACATTCATTCTGTGTCTAAAATGTTTATTTTATTTATTTATTTCCTTCCTCTTTCTCCATCTACTGCCTTCTTTATCTTCCTATTTCTTAGACATAAAATTTGATATAGCCTTGGCTTTCAGCCACTTTAAACTCTGTTACAATTACTATCATTAGGAAAAATTACTTGTTCCCTAAGGTTTATGTAACAGGCTATTAGGGAAGAAAGATACAAAAAAGTCATTCTACATTGGTATTAGTTTGTGCTCAAGGCTAATCTCTGTTTGAACATTTTTTTTTTTTTAAATCTGTTACATTTGACCTTTCGAGTTTGAGTTTTTTCCACAAAATCTCAACTCAACTAATAATGCAGTGCAAAGTATTTTCGTATGTAATAACTCAGTAAGTAAAAATCAAAGAGGATTGATGAAAAATTAATTCTATTTTCTTGTTTCAGAAACATAGTTGTTATTGACTCAAGTGTTCAGCTATGTCAATTAAACACTGAAATTGATTACCTTATCTCATTATGTATGTAGATTATATGTATAGATACCAGTATATATCTTTTATATTTAATATAAGTTATATGTATTTTATTTTAATTCATTTAATTCATTGCATAAAATGAACTAAAATGAATTTACACACATACATATATATGACCTATATAATTATAGGGATTAAGTATGTCTTTTGCAATGATCTAAATAATCAGATTGGAAACAAAGCCAAGAGAGACTGATAATACTTTGGATATAACCCTTATTCTGACAACTTCAGATTTTTCTTTTACAATATTTTGTTTAAATCTACTTACATTATTGTGGCTAAGCTTTGTTAGGCAAATTCTGTCAATTTTTAGAATACATAATTTAAAATATAAATATCAGTACCACATCATGAAGCATCTATACAGCAACTGAAATTCTGTGATGTATAATAAAATATAATGCAAGTTATGTAATATAATAAAGGAATTAAAGATGAAGCAAACAAATAATATTATGGATATTTGGTATATGCAAAATTAGGTACACAAAAATACATTCCCTTTCTTGTTAGCTTTTAGAACTCCAGCATAGTAAGCAGAGAAGAGAACCCTCACTTGGTTCCTGATACTGCCACTTGATAAACCAAATATCTTTGGGGAAGTACCTCACTTCAACAATGTGTAATACATGTGCAAGGTAGAGGAAGACCATCTTACTATACCCCAAACTAAAGTTGTTTGAAACAAGCCCAAATACACCACAACTGCACAACATGAACCCCTACAGTGGTGGGTATGTATCACATTGGCAGATTAGTTAAAGGTGAGAAACAGAACCAACAATGATGGACATTCATGACAGACAGAAGAGTTAACTGAAAATTCCCAGTGGTAAAAGTTGTAACAAGTTTTAAAACACAATGTTACAAATGGTTGTTAAAGAACAAATTGTAACTGGAAGCTGCATGTATACATCTCTGTATAAAAATACTTGAGAAGAGGATGTACATATTCTTCAACTAAAATTCCCAATTATTTTCATGGCTAGTTCTTACTCAACTGAAGTAAAATGTAGCATATACTAAAAGGGAACTAAGTGAAGAAGTATAAACTATATTAATATTTTTAGAAATCAATGCTTTTGTCACAATAATAGTTACTTAAAAATAAATTTGAAAGAAAAAATGATGTGAAAATAAGAGAAAGAAATTACAATGATAAAAACCTAATTAAATCTAATCTGGTTTATCATACATGATAGTATTTATTTACATGGGGAAAGTTATTATCTTGTAAACTTTAAAATATCTGATCTAAAAAAATATAATATAGAGTTAATTTTAATGGAATAAAATTATAGATGGTTAATCTGAAAATTAAACATATTAGTTGTTCATAAAGACCAACAAATGCTTATAATCTTTCATATGTATCACAAATTTTTTAATGAGAAGAAATACTGGGTGTAGGTTGTTCTGAGTTTAATCACAGCTTCAATTTTATAGATTCAGAGCACCTTAATAAAACCAGATTTTTTTATAACATCTAGCTATTTTTTTTTTACTATACTCAATAAATATGGAGTAAGTAAATAATAGCCTTGTTCTGTTCCTTATTTTAGTGAAATTGCTTTGGGTTCTCTTTAAGCTTAAGATAACTTATAAAATGTCTGAATATAACCTCTCTCAGTTTTTTCTAATTTTTTTAGTAATGCTACTAACTTTCTAATTTATGACATCATAGAGTATTGCAAATTATAGCTAAAGTAAAAAATTTGTGCTTTTTTTCTAGATAAATTAAATTAAGCAATATACATGTTTGCCTTGTGGATGTTGTCAAATGCATGTTCTCTTCAGAAGTTCTTTCCTGAAACTCTCAATTCTTTATTTTTCTCCAGCTGAAGATGTTGTCTGAACTATTGATTCAATAACTAATGTTTAACAACAAAATATCAAACTTTATCACCAAAGATTTTTTCCTAAGAAATTATTTACTATTTTCTTTGACAATCAATGCTTTAGTTCAACTCATGATCAGTCAAATTAAAATTAATGTGTTCAATTCTAGGCATTAATATTTCTTTAAAAATCATTGAAGTTCTTTCTTGCTTTTAGGAAGTCTTGAAAGCTGCTGGTATCTCTGTACTGTGTAAGCGAGGAATGAGACATCTTTGGAATAAGATGACAGCAGCAGCAGGATATATGCACACAGATCTATAATGTATCCAGAAGAATTTTAAAACAATGTGTAAATTTTGATTCTGCTTTAATTTTGAACAGAGACTGACAGCATGGCAGTCATAATGAATTAAAGTATTGCATGGGAGCTTTATGATAATGTAACAGTTAACCAGGCAAATCATTACATCCATTTTCACTCAAGACTGAAATAGCACTCGAATATACTTTTCAGAGGTGAACAGTTGATCTGTGAGCCTCTTTGATTCATACACCATAGGAGTTCATCTATTCTTCCTATTGGTGTTTTTAAGATTAAATAAACCCAGATGACTAAAAGTAGAAATTGCTTCTTTTTCATTACAGTTATTTACTTTTGTGAACATGTGCATGTGGGTAGGAATCTGGGTGGAGGTCAGGTCAGAGGACAAGTTTCTTTCTACCGTGTGGGTCATGGGGCCCAGATTTAGGTCAGCAGGCTTTGTGCCGGCCACCCTTTCCTACTGTGCTGCCTCATGTGTCCTATAAAGTATCTCTTAACAGTTTAAATTTGCTTTTTTGAGATCGGTTTATACCAAATGATAGTTTTTTTTTCTTTCAGATCAAATGAGTGCCAATAATAACTACTTGTATTAATTATGTGCCAGGTGTTGAGCGTTGTGTGTAATTTTATCATTGGCTACTATGTGAAGAGCAGATTGAAATTAGAAAAAACAAATGTGTTTTTTGAGTACTCACATCTACCACATACAGGACACAATATTTAACAAATTCATCTATATCCTAAGTTTATTTTTCTACTCTGCGTTCACGGGGTAAAGAGTAATTTTTATTATTAGCTGGTTAATACTACAATCTATACTCAAAGTGTTCCTAGAAGACGTTAGAACCTGGATGCAATTAGAACTACTCCGTAGATTTCTGAAGTGTGTGTGGTCTCTACCAACTATATTTTTTAATGTTTTTGTTACAAGAATGAGAAGCCTGGGTGTATGTAACAGAACACTTTACTCCAAGAATGGAGTGATCTCTGCTTTTTTGCTAGTGACATCGACCATTGTGATTCAGGTTTCTTATTTTCCAATAATGTTTTTTTTCTAGTTTCATGTCATCCTGAAGCTCTTTTAAAATGTAATTCTTTTTATAAAAACAAATGGAATGTAGCTTTGGACTGTCATTGTATGTACAATACAAATATGCATATGCCATGTATATAGGGTGCATATAAATAAGTTTAAGACTATTTAAACATTTTAACTAATTAAAGCCATATATAAAGATGCATATTTTTATTTTCTGCATCTTATTTTTACTATTTTAAATACATAAATGTTTGTCATAAATAAGATAAATCTTTGTGTATTGCATACCTAACTATATAAATGAATTTTATTCTATCTATTTAGCCTTATGGGTTCATAAATGCTTGTTTTGTTTATTCCAAGATTTCTCACAGAACAATCATTCATGTCCATAAACCCAAATTTCAAGAATTTCTCAGCATATTCTAAAAATAACACAACAATAACTTGAATTATCATTAGGTTTTTGTATCTATGTCTTTTCTAATTCACAGTTTCCATGCATCATCATTTTTTTAAACAAAACTTTTTCTGTTGCTGTTAAATGCAGAATTAAATTTTCCCACACAGCCTCTTATCGATTGTAAGTTTAGATTTTTGTAGGTTATTCTTGTGTGATTTTAATTTAAATATTAAAGGAGTGATGTAATTTAGGAAATTATCTTCACATCAGATGTCCTCATAAGAAAATATGTATTTTCTTTTTAAGTACATTCAAAGGCTCTACGTGATAATTCCTAAAGGCTAGAACTAAAGAGTTCCAGTAACTACCTTTCCCTTTCCTCATTTGTCTTCTGACTAAAACAAACACGTAGAATGTCCTTATCACAGTGTTGACACATTTAAAGAAAAACTCAGTGATAGAAAAAAATCTATTTAATAACTTTCAAAGTTATGACCTAAGTAATCAGTATCATTAAACTGCCTATGAATTTTTTATTTACTTAAGTGTTATTATGAGTCCAGAAGGATAAACATTTTCTACTTACTGCAACTTTGGAGCCTGTTTCTTTTGTTGTAGAAATTAGTATTTCTTTTCTTATGGTTATTCAGAAGCAACATTTTCTTTATATTCTCACCTGTGAAACATTTAGTTTACCTAGGTGAAGTGTTTGTAGGACTTCTTAATAAATAGACATAACAAATGTATTTATATATGTGGGTATAAATTTATTTTAATATATTTGTGTATTTAAATACTAAAACTCATAACTTTATATCTTTAAATAGCTAATATGTATTCATATTTAAACAATATATACATATTTAAAAGATAAAATTCAGTATGATATGGCTTCAAAAAATATTATAGGTCTCAGAACTTTCCATTATTCTGCTGAAAATATCAGCTCCAAAAATAAATTAAAAATTACCAATAATATCATTATAGAAAACTAGTTTAAAAATTGTCTATTTTTCTCTTGTTTGCAGCTTGTTACAATTAGACACTTAGGCTACAGGGTACTAGAGACATTCCAGGTAACTGGTATACTGGTAAGAGTACCAAACAGCTAACTGACACAATTTGTTTAACTGTCTTGCTTACTTTTCAGTTTTAAGCTGTTGATAGATAAATTAAGAAGAGCAAATGTATTTAAAATTAAGTCTGAAATACAAAATATATTATTGTAAGTTTACTTTCTATTCCTGTCTCTTTTATTCAAGTTCACTTTGCTTTGGGATGATCCAATGAATATAATCCAAATATATTTGAATTTAAAGATTGTTTCATATTATAATAAAAATGCCTGAACTTAACCATTATGAGACAAGAAACCTCCAAATACACCATTGCATTTATTTTGTGTCTGTCCAATACTGCTGTGAATGGAGTCCACCCTTAAGAGTGTCAAAACAAATGGTGTTGGCATAGCTGGATGGAAGTGTGTAGAAAAATGCAAATAGAACCAAGCCTGTCACCCTGCACAAAACTCAAATCCAAGTGGATCAAAGACCTCAACTTAAAAAAAAACCATTTTCAACTTGATAGAAAAGAAAGTGGGAAATACACTTCTACAAATTGGCACAGGCCACCACTTCCTAAATATAACACCAGTGGCACAGACACTAAGACCAACAATCAATAAGTGGGATCTCCTGAAGCTAGGAAGCTTCTGCAAAGCCAAGGACACTGTCAGTAGGACAAAACGTCAGCCTACAGAATGGGAAAAGATTTTCACCAACCCTACAAGTGATCTCTAAGATATATAAAGAGCTCAAGAATCTAGAGCCCAAAACCTTGAATAACCCAATCAAAAATGGGGTATAGATTCTAAAAAGGGAATTCTCAGCAGAGGAACTACGAATGGCTGAAAGGCACCTGAAAAGTGCTCTTCATCTTTAGCCATCAGAGAAATGCAAATCAAAACAACTTTGAGATACCACCTAACACCTGTTAGATTGGCTAAGATAAAAGGCACAAATGACAGCCTACATTGGAGAGGATGCAGAGCAAGGGAAACACTTCTCCATTGTTGGTGGGAGTGTAAGCTTGTTCAGCCACTTTGGAATGCAATATGGCGGTTTCTCAGAAAATTGAGAATCAATCTTCCCAAGGACCCAGCAATACCACTTCTGGGTGTATACCCTAAAGAGGCACATTCACACTTCAAAGGTATTAGCTCAACTATGTTCATTGCAGCATTACTTTTTTTTCTTTATTTTGTATTTATCAAAAAAAAAACAGTAAAAAGAATTTAAAAAAAAATGCCGAAGAGTTAACAATAACTATACAGAGGATAATAATCATAAGCATGGCTTATCAAGGGTGGAAATGCAAATAAGATTACTACACATATATTTTCTTTGTGTTCAGCTTTCCCTCTGAATTTTTTTTTCCATCCCTGTATATCCTTATTGAAGGTCTCTTCCC
>PVIH01021793.1:0-28818 GCA_004025045.1 Sigmodon hispidus | reverse complement strand
CCACATGTGGCCAGATGCCATGTCGGGCACCTCCTCTGGCCATATTCTCTGTCAGGCACCAAATGTGGCCAGATTCCCTGTTGAGTACCACATATGACAAGATGCCCGGTCATGGCAACAAATGTTGCAAGAAGCCCGGTCGGGCAATACATCTGGCCAGATGCCCTGTCTGGCACCATATCTGGCCAGATGCTTGGTCGGGAATCACATGTGGTCAGATGACAGGTCGATCACCACACATGTCCAGGTACCCGATTGGGTACCATTTCAGGCCAGGTGCTGAGTAGGGCACCACATGTGGTCAGATGCCTGGTCAGGCACCACATCTTGAAAGAAGCCCTATCCGGCATGATATCAGACCAGATGCCCAGTCGGGCACATCTGCCCAGATACTCGGTCGGGAACCAAATCTGGCCAGATGCCCAGTTGTGCACCACATCTTGCAAGATGCCCTTTAGGGCACCACATCTAGACAGATGCCTGGTTGGGCACCACATCAGCCATATACTCAGTTGGGTACCACATCTCTCCAGGTACCTGGTCTGGCACCACATCTGTCCAGATGCCGGGTCAGGCACTCCATCTGTCCAGGTACCTGGTCGAGCCCAAAATCTGGCCAGATTCCCAGTCAGATGCCACATCTGTGCAGATGCTCCGTCATGCACCACATCAGGACAGATGACTGGGTGGACACCACATTTGGCCAGATGCTCGGTTGGGAACCACATCTGGCTAGATGCCCAGTCGGGCTTTACATCTGGCAAGATGCCCAGTCTGGCCATATGCCAGGTCAGCTACCACTTTGGGCCAGATCCCCATTCAGGCATCATGTATGGCCAGATGCTCTGTTGGGCACCACATCTGGTCAGATTCTTGGTAAGGCACCACACTGAAAGATGCCTGGTTGGGCACCACATCTGTCCAGATGCCCGGTAGGGCACTCCATCTCTCCTGGTATCAGGATCGAGCCCAATATCTGGCCAGATTCCTGGTTGGATGTCATATCTGGCGAGATGCCTGTTCGGGCACCACATCTGTCCAGAGCATCGTTGGGCACCACATCTATCAAGATGCCCAGTCAGGCACAACATTCATCCAAATCCTGGATGGGCAATGCATTTGGAATGATGTCTGGTCAGGCACCAAATCTGCTTGGGTACCCTGGCGGGCACCACATCTGCCTAGATGCCCTGTGGGCACCATAACTAGCCAGATGCTCTGTAAGGCACCACCTGTGGCCAGATGCCTGTTGGGTACCACGTGTGACAAGATGCCCGGTCCTGGCACCAAATGTTGCAAGAGGCCCAGTCGAGCAATACATCAGGCCAGATGCCCAGTCATTTCACCAAATTTTGCAAGATGCCTAGTCGGGCACCACATGTGGCCAGATGCCCAGTCAGGCACCACATCTCTCCAGGTGCACAGTCAAGCACCACACTTGTCCATATGCCCATTAGGGCACCACAACTGTCCAGAAACTCTACGGGGCACGTTGTCCGGCCAGATGTCTTGTAGTCGAGCAAAATTTCTCGCCAGATCCCTGGTTGAGCAACACATGTGGCCAGATGCCTGTTCAGGCAGCACATCTGGAAAGATGCCCGGTCGGGCACAAAATCTGTCCAGATGCCCGGTCGGCCACCACATCTGTCCAGGCACCTGGGCTAGGCACCACATCTGGCCAGATGCCCATTAAGACACCACATCTGGCCACATGTGACAAGATGCCTGGTCATGGCACCAAATGTTGCAAGATGCCCGGTCAGGCTATACATCTGGCCAAATGCCCTATGAGGCACCACATCTGGCCAGGTGTTTGGTTGGGCATCACATGTGGCCAGATGTCTTGTTGAGCACCATATCTGTCCAGGTACCCAATCGGAGATCTCATCTGGCCAGATGCCCGTTTGGGCACCACATCTAGACAGATGTCCAGTTGGACAACACATTGGCCAGATGCTGGGTCGCCTACCACTTGTGGCCAGATCCCCATTCAGGCACCAGATGAGGCAAAATGATTGGACTGGCACCACATCTGCCCAGATGCCTCATTGGGCACCACATCTGGCCAGATGCTCTGTCGGGCACCACATGTGGTCAGATGCCCTGTTGGATACCACATGTGACAAGATTCTAGGTCATGGCACCAAATGATGCAAGATACCTGGTTGGGCAATACATCTGTCCAGATGCCCTGTTAGGCACCTTATCTAGCCAGATACCCGATCGGGTATCACATGTGCCCAGATCTCTCATTGGGTACCACATCTGTACAGATTCCCAGTCAGGCATTACATTTTGCCAGGTGCCCAGACAGTCACCACATCTGTCCAGGTTCCCGGTCAGGTACCATAACTGTACATAATCCCAGTAGGGGACAACATCTGTCCTGAAGCTCTGGCGGGCACCATGTCTGGCCACATGCCCGGTTTGGCACCACATATGAGCAGATTCCCTGTCAGGGAAAACATCTGGCCAGATACCTGGTCGGGCAACATATGTGGCCAGATGCCTGGTCAGGCACCACATCTTGAAAGAAGCCCAGTTGGGCATGATATCAGACCAGATGTCCACTCAGGCACATCTGCCCAGATACTTGGTCGGGAACCACATTTGGCCAGATGCCCAGTTGTGCACTACATCTTGCCAGATGCCCTGTAGGGCACCACATCTGGACATATGCCTGTTGGGGCTCCACATCTGGGCAGATTCCCATTCGGGCACCACATAAGGCCAAATGCCTTGTTGGGCACCACATATGATGAGATGCCCTGTCTGGCACCACATCTCTCCAGGTATACAGTCGGGTACTACATCTAGCCAGATGCTCGGTCATGCACCACATCTGCCCAGATGCTCAGTCGGGCACCACATCTGTCCAGGTACTTGGTCGGACACTACATCTGGCCAGATGCTTGGTCAGGCACCACATCTGGAAAGATGCCAGGTCTGACAACACATCTGGAAAAATACCCGATTGTGCATCACATCTGTCCAGATGCCCGCTGAAGCACCATACCCATCCAGGTAGTTTGTTGGGCACCACATATATGCAGGTACTCAGTCGAGCTCCACATCTGGCCTGATGCCCGGTAAGATGCTACATCTGGTCAGATGCCCATTTGGGCACCACATGTGGCCAGATGCTCAGTTGGGCACCACATGAGGCCGGATGTCTGGTCAGGCACCACAAGATTCTAGATGAATGGCCAAGTACCACATGTGGGCAAGTGCATGGTCAAACACCACATGTGGACAGGTGCCCATGCATGCACCACATCTGGCCAGGTGCCTAGTCGGAAACCACATATGACCAGGTGCCCGGTCAGGCACCACATCTTTTGTGATGACCAGTCAGGCACCAAAACTGCCTAGATGCACTGTCGTGCACCTCATCAGGCCAGATGCCTGGTCGGGCAACACATCTGTCCAGGTGCCCAGTCAGGCACCACATGTTTGCAGGTGACCAGTCGTGCATGACATCTGGCTAGATGCTGCTTGGGCACCACATCTGTACAGGTACCTGGTCTGGAAACACATCTGGATAGATGCTCAGTTGGGAACCACATCTGTCCAGATACCTGGTCGGGCACCTCATCTGGCCAGATGCCTGGTTGGGAACCTCATGTAGCCAGATGCATGGTGGGCACTTCAACTGGATAGATGCCCAATTGGGCACCACATTGGGTCAGATGCCAGTTGTGCACCACATTTGCAAAGGTGACCGATCGGGCACCACATCTGTTATAATGACCCATTGGGCATCATGACCAACCAGATGTCTGGTATGTCACCACATCTGTCCAGATGGCCAGTTGGGCACCACATCTGACCAGATGTCTGGTCGGGCACCACATGTGGCCAGATGCTTGTTTGGGTGTGACATCTGACCAGAGGCCCGTTCGGGCACAACATCTGGCCAGATGCCTGTTAGGGCACCTCTTCTGGCCAGATGCCTGATTGGGCAACACATGTGGCCAGATACTCGAGTGGGCACCACATCTTCCCAGATGCCCGGTCAGGCACCACATGTGGCCAGGTGCCTGGTAGGGCACCACATCTGGCCAGGTGCCCAGTTGGAAACCACATCTGGCCAGGTGCCTGGTCAGGCACCATATCTGTCCTGATGCCCGGTCTGGCACAACTGCCCAAAGGCCCTGTTATGCACCCCGTCAGGCCAAATGTCCGGTCTGGAACCACATCAGCAAAAATGACGGGTTGTGCAACACTTGTGGCCAGATGCCTAGTTGGCTAGCAGATGTGGCCAGGTGCCTGGTTGTGAACCACATCTGGCGAGATGTTGGGTCAGGCACCACATCAGGCCAGATGTATGGTCATGCACCACAACTGCCCAGATGACCCGTCTGGTACCCTGTAAAGAAAGATGCCTGGTCGTGAACAACATCTGCCCAGATGATTGGGCGGGCAACACATCTGTCCAGATGCCAGGTTGGGCATCACTAATGGCCAGATGCCCAGTCAGGCAACACATATATGCTTATGCCTGGTAGGTGGCCACATCTGTCTAGATGCCCGGTCAGGAACCATATTTCGAAAGATGCACAATTGGGCACCACATTTGCTCAGATGCCCCGTCGGGCCCCATGTCTGGCCAGATGCCTGGTCATGCACCACATCTGCCCAGATGCCTGGTCAGGCACCAAACGTGGACAGATCCTGGTTGGGCACCCCATCTGTATCAATGACCATTTGGGCATGACATCCAACCAGATGCCCATTCGGGCACCATGTCTGCCCAGATGCCCGGTCAGTCACCTCATCTGGACAGATGCATGGTCGGTCAACACTTGTGACCAGATTCAAATTCAGGCACCATATCTGGCCAGACACTTGGTCTGGCACCCCATCTGCTGAGATGCCCGGTTGGTCACCACATCTGTACAGATGCCCAGGCAGGCCCTCATCTGTCCAGATGCCCTGTCGGGCACCACATATGAACAGATGCTCTGTCTTGCAACACCTGTGGCCAGATTCCTAGTCAGGTAACACCTGTGGAAGTATGCCTGGTTGGACACCACATGTTGGAAGATGTCCAGTCGAGAACTACATCTTGCCATAGGCCTGCTTAGGAACCACATCTGTCCAGGTGCTTGGTCAACATCACATACAGTCAGATGCCCTGTAGGGCACCACATCTGTCCAGGTACCCGGTCGGGTACCACATGTGGCCATGTGCCCTGTCGGGAACTACATCTGTCCAGATTCTCGGTATACCATCACATTTGTCCAGGTGCCCAAACGGGCACCATATGTGGCCATTTGCATTTGGGCACTACATCTGGCCAGATGCTCGATAGGGCAACACAAGTGGGCAGATGCCTGTGCAGGCAACAAAACTTCCCAGGTGCCTGGTCAGGTACCACATGTGGCCAGGTGTCTTGTCGGGCACCACATATGGCCAGATGCCCATACAGGCACCACATCTGGCCAGGTGCCCGGTCAGAAACCACATCTGTCCAAGTGCCTGATTGGGCACCACAATTGCCCAGATGCCCCATTGGGCACCTTGTCAGGCCAGATGCCAAGTCGGGAACCCCATCTATCGAAGAGCCCAGTCGGGCAACTCATGTGCCCAGGTGCCTGGTTGGGCACCACATCTGGCCAGATGCCTGGTCTGGCACCACATCTGGCCAGATACTCAGTCAGGAACCATGACTGGAAAGATGCCCTCTAAGGCACTACATCTGTCTAGATGCCCAATCAGGCATCACATCTTTCCAGGTACATGGTCAAGCACCAGAATGGGCCAGATGCTCTGTCAGGCACCATATGTGGCCAGATGCCCTGTCGGGTACCACATATGACAAGATGCCCGGTCATGGCACCAAATGTTGTATGATGCCCAGTTGGGCAATACATCTTGCCAGATGCCAGGTCGGGCACCACATCTGGCCAGATGCCCAGTCAAGTATCACATGTGGCTAGATCCCTGGCTGGGCACGACATTTGTCCAGGTGCCTGACCAGGCACCATATGTGGAAATATGCCCGTTTGGGCACCACATCTGTTCAGGTGCATGTTTGGGCACCACATCTGGCCAGATGCCCAATAGGGCAACACATGTTGGCAGATGCCTGAGTGGGCACCAAAACTTCTCAGTTGCCCAGGCAAGTATCACATGAGGCCAGGTGCCTTGTTGGGCACCACATGTGGCCAGGTGCCTCTGTGGGCACCACATCTCAGTCCAGATTCCCGGTCAAGCACCACATCTGTCTGGGTACCTGAACGGGCCCCACATTGTCAAGGAATCAGATTGCACACCACATCAGGCCACATGACCTGTCGGGCACCACATCTCTCCAGATTCTTGTTCGGGCACCACATCATTCCAGGTACCCGGTCTAGCACCACATCAGGACAGATGTTTGATCAGATGCCACATTTGGCCAGATGTCTGTTTGTGCACTGATCTGGTCAGATGCCTGGTCGGGCACCACATCTGGCAAGATTCCCAGTCCGGCACCACATTTGGAAAGATGTCCAGTCAGGCACCAAATCTGCTCAAATGACCCATCAGGTAAAACATCTCTCAAATGCTCTGTCGGGCATCACTTGTGGCCAGATGCAGTGTCGGATACCACCTGTGAGAAGATGCCCAGTAATGACACCAAATGTTCCATGATGCCCATTCGGCCAATACATCTGGCCAGATGGCAGGTCAGGCATCACATCTGGCCAGTTGCCCAGTTGGGCATCACATGTGGCCAGATGCCTGTTCGAGCACCACATCTAGTCAGGTGCCTGTTTGGGCACCACATCTGCCCAGATGCCTGACAGGGCAACACATGTGGGTAGATGTCTGTGCGGGCACCAGAATTTCCCAGTTGCCAGGTCAGGCACCACATCTGGACAGATACTCAGTTGGGCACCACATCTGTCCTGGTACCCTGTTGGGCACCACATCTGGCCAGTTGCTTGTTCAGATACCACATGGGAAAGATTCCTGGTCGGGTGCCACTTCTGTTGAGATGCCTGGTCAGGCACTACATCTATCATTACCCAGTCGAGCCCAACATCTGGCCAGATTCCTGGTCGGATGCCACATCTGGCCAGATGCCTGGTCAGGCACCACGTCTGGTCAGTTGCCCTGTTGTGTACCACATGTAAATAGATGCCTGGTTGGGCAGCACATTGGGCCAGGTGCCTTGTAGGGCACAACATCTGGCTAGATGCCTGTTCTGGTCCCACAACTGGCAAGATGACCATTAAAGCACCAGAGGTGGGTAGATGCCTGGATGGGCACCACATGTGGATAGATTACTGGTCATGCAGCACATCAGGCCAGAGGCCAGGTAGGACACGACATCTGGCCAGATGCCCGGTTGGGTACCACATGTGACTAGATGACCGTTAGGGCACTACATCTGTCCAGATGCCCGATAGGGCACCACATTTGGAAAGGTGCCTGGTCGGGCACCAATTCTGCTCAGAGGTTGGGCAGGCACCACATCTGCCCAGATGCCACGTCGGGTACCAACTCTGGCCAGATGCTCTGCCAAGCACCAAAGGTGGCCAGATTCATGTCGGGTAACACATGTGACAAGATGCCCAGTCATGGCACCAATTGTTGCAAGATGCCCGGTCAGGAAATACATCTTGCCAAAAGCCCTGTCGGGACCACATCTGGCCAGATGTTTGGTCGGGCATCACATGTGGCCAGATGCCTGGTCGAGCACCACATTTGTCCAGGTACCCAGTCAGGTACCTCATCTTGCCAGATGCCTGGTCAGGCACCACATATGTTCAGATGCCCTAGTGTGCACAACATCTGGACAGATGCCCTGTCAGGCACCACATGTGGCCACATGCCATGTCGAGCACTACATGTAACCAGATGCCCGTTCAGCATCACATGTAGCAAGATGTCCAGTCGAGCACCACTTCTGTCCAGGTACCTGGTCGTGCACCACATGTGGCCAGATTCCCTGTAGGGCAAAACATCTGACCAGATTACTGGTCAAGCAACACATGTGGCCAGATGCCTTTTTGGGCACCATATCTTGAAAGAAGCCCAGTCGGGTATGATATCAGACCACATGCCCGGTCGGGCACCACATGTTGACAGATGCGTTGTGGGCACCACTACTAGAAAGATGCCAGACTGTCACCACATCAGGCCAGATGAATGGGTGGGCACCACATTTGGCCAGATGCAGGGTTGGGAACCACATCTGGCTAGATACCTGGTCGGGCTTTACATCTGGCAAGATGTCCAGTCGGACATCATGTCTGGCTAGATGCCAGGTTGGCTACCACATGTGGCCAGATCCCAAATCAGGCACCAAATGTGGCCAGTTGCCCGATTAGGCATCACTTCTGGCAAGATGCTCTGTCGGGCACCACATCTGATACTCAGTCGGTCAGCACATCTGTCCAGGTACCCAGTTGGGTACCACATCTAGCCAGATGCTCGGTCAGGCACCACACTGGAATGATGCCTGGTCGGGCACCACATCATTCCTGATGCCCTGTCGGGCACCACATCTGTACAGGTATTCAGTCAAGCCCAGCATCTGGCCAGATTCCCAGTCAGATACCACATCTGTCCAAATGCCTGGTCTGGCACCACATTTGGAAAGATGCTTGTTCAGGCACCAAATCTGCTCAGATGCCCAGAAGGCACCACATCTGTCCAGATGCCCTGTTGGGCACCACATGTGGCCAGATGCCCTGTCAAGGATGACATGTGATAAGTCATGTCATGGCACCAAATGTTGCTTGATACCCGATTGGGCAATATATCTGTCCAGATGCCCTGTCGGGTACCACATCTAGCCAGATGCCCAGTCTGGCATCACATGTGGCCAGATCCCATGTTGGGTACAACATCTCTCCTGGTTCCCGGTCAGGCACCACATTTGGACAGGTGCCCAGTCGGGCACAATACCTGTCCAGGTTCTCTGTCAAGCACCACATCTATACATGTGCCCACTGGTGCACCACATCAGTCCCAAAGTTCTGTCGGTCACCATGTCTGGCCAGATGCTCAGTCAGGCACAACATATGTCCAGATACCCGGTCGGGCAACACATCTGTCCAGATTCCTGATCGGGCAACACATCTGGCCAGATGCCCGTGCGGGTACCACATCTTCTTAGGTGCCCAGTCAAGCACCTCATGTGGCCAGGTGCCTAGGGGGGCACCATGTATGTCCAGATGCCCATGCAGGCACCACATCTGTCCAGGTGCCAGTCAGGAAACACATCTGGCCAGGTACTCAGTCGTGCACATCAGTCCTGATGCCCTGTAGGACACCAGAACTGCCCAGATGCCCCGACAAGGCACCCCGTCAGACCAGATGCCCGTTCAGGCACTTCATATCTCCAGATACCTAGTTGAGCACTGCATATGGCCAGATTCCCGGTCAGATGCCACATCTGGCCAGATATCCGTTTGGGCACCACATGTGGCCAGATGCCTGGTTGGGCACCACATCAGTCAAGATGCTTGGTCGGGCACTACATCTATATAGGTATCCAGTCAAGCCCAACATCTGGCCAGATTCCCAGTCAAATGCCACATCTGTCCAAATGCCTGGTCAGGCACCACATCTGTCTAGTTGCCTGGTTGGGCACCACATGTGACCAGATGCCCTGTTGGTAGTCACATGTGGCCACATAACTGTATTGGGCACCTCATGTTGCCAGATGCACATTCAGGCACCATGATGTTGTCAAATGCCAGTCGGACACCACATGTGGCCAGATGTCCAGTTGGTCAACACATCTGTTCAGATGCTCTTTCAGGTAACACCTCTGGCAAGATGTCTGGTCGGGATCACATCTGCCAGGTTGCCCAGTCGGGCACCACATATGCCCAGATTCCCAGTCGGGCACCACATATGCCCAGATGCTTGGTCAGGCACAATATCTGGCCAGATGCCTTATTGGGCACCACTAATGGTCAGATGCCAGGTTGGGCAACAAATCTGTCCCTATGAACACTCAGGCACCACATCTGGCGAGATGTCTGGTTGGGAATCACATCTGCCAAGATGCCTATTCGGGCACCACATATGCCCAGATTCCCAGTCGGGCAACATATATGCCCAGATGCTTGGTCGGGCACAATATCTGGCCAAATGCCTTGTCGGGCACCACTAATGGCCAGATGCCAGGTTGGGCAACAAATCTATCCATATGGATGTTCAGGCACCACATCTGGTGAGATGTCTGGTCAGGTACCACATCTTTCCAGATGCCTTGTCGGGCACCACAGCTGCCCAGATGCCCCGTTGAGCAACACAGCTTGCCAGATGCCCAGTCACACACCACATCTGCTCAGATACCCAGTTGGACACTACATTTGTCCAGATCCCCAGTTGGGCACCACATTTGACCAGATGACCGGTCAGAGAACACATCTGTAATCATGTTTGGTCGGGCGCCACATCTGTCTAGATGCCCAGTTGGGCACCACATGTGGACAGATGATCTGTTGGTAGCCACACGTGGCCACATGCCCTATTGGGCACCTTATGTGGCCAGATGCCCAGTTGGGCAACACATCTGTCCAGATGCTTTTTCGGGCAACACATCTGGCCAGATGTCCGGTCGGGAATCACATCTGCCATGATGCCTTTTCAGGCACCACATATGCCCAGATGCTTGGTCAGGCACAATATCTGGCCAGATGCCTGGTTTGGCATCACATGTGGCCAGATGCCATGTCGGGCAAAAAAATCTGTCCATATGCATGGTCGGGCACCACATTTGGCGAGATGTCCCATCGGGCACCACATCTGGTGAGATGTCTGGTTGGGCACCACATTTGGGCATGACAGCTGCTCAGATGCCCTGTTGAGCAACATGTCTTGCCAGATGTCTGGTCAAGCACCACATCTTCTCAGAAACCCAGTAGGACACTACATTTGCACAGATCTTCTGTTGAGCACCACATTTGGCCAGATGATCTGTTGGTAGTCACACGTGGCCACATGCCCTATGGGGCACCTCATGTGGCCAGATACCCAGTTGCGCAACATATCTGTACAGATGCTTTTTCGGGCAACACATCAGGCCAGATGTCCAGTCGGGAATCACATCTGCCAAGATGCCTAGTCGGGCACCATATATGCCCAGATTCCCAGTCGGGCAACACATATGCCCAGATGCTTGGTCGGGCACAATATCTGGCCAGATGCCTGGTTTGGCATCACATGTGGCCAGATGCCATGTCAGGCAAAAAATCTGTCAATATGCATGTTCAGGCACCACATCAGGTGAGATGTCCCATCGGGCACCACATTTGGCGAGATGTCTGGTAGGAACCACATCTTTCCAGATGCCGTTGGGCACGACAGCTGCCCAGATGCCCTGTTGAGCAACACATCTTGCCAGAAAACTGGTCAGGCATCACATCTTCTCAGATACCCAGTAGGACACTACATTTGGCCAGATCTTTGGTTGGGCACCACATTTGGCCAGATGACTGGTCAGAGAACACATTTGTAATCATGTTCGGTTGGGCACCACATCTGTCTAGAAGCCTGGTCAGGCACTATATCTGGCCAGATTCCTGGTAGGGCACCACATCTGTCCAGATTTCCAATCAGGGACAACGTCATGCCAGACGCCCTATTGGGAACCACATCTTGAATGACGCCCTTCAGGCCCCACATCTGGCCAGATACCAGGTCAGGCACCACATGGGGACAGATACCTGGTCTGGCACCACATCTGGCCCAATACCAGGTCAGGCACCACATGTGACCAGGTGCCCAGTCTGGTACCATATCTAGCCAGATGCCTGGCTGATCCCCACATCTGGCCAGATGGCCAGTCAGACATATCTGGCCAGATGCCAGTCAGGCTACCACATGTGGCCAGATGCCCATTCAGGCTCCAGATGTGTCCATATGCCCCATTGGGCACCACATCTGGCAAGATGCCCTGTCAGGCACTACATATGGCCAGATGCCCGGTCAACACTACATCTGTACAGATGCTCAGTCGGGCACAACATCTATCCAAGTACATGGTCGGGCACTACATCTGGCCAGACGCTCAGTCAGGCAACACATCAGGAAAGATGCCTGGTCTGGCAACACATCTGACCAGATCCCTGGTTGGGCACAATATCTTGCAAGATGCCCAATTGGACACCACATCTGTACAGGTGCCCTGTCGGGTACCACATCTGTCCATATGCCCAATAGTGCTCCACATCAGTCCCAAAGCTCTGTCGGGCACCATGTCTGGCCAGATGCCCAGTAGGACACCACATATACACAGATGACCGGTTGGGCAAAACATCTAGCCAGATGCCTGGTAGGGCAACACATGTGGCCAGATGCCTGGTTGAACACCACAGCTGTAAAGATGCCCGGTCGGGCACAACATAAGACCAGATGCCCAGTTGGGCACTACATCTGCACAGATGCCTAGTCAGGAACCTCATCTGGCCAGATGGCCAGTTGGGCACCACATCTATCCACTTACCCGGTCAGGTACCTCATCTACCTAGATGCCCGGTTGGGCACCACATCTGGCCAGGTACCAGGTCTGGCACCACATCTGACCAGATGCTCAGTTGGACAGCACATATGCACAGATGACTGGTCGGGCAAAACATGGCCAGATGCCTGGTCAGGCAACACATGTGGCCAGATGCCTGGTTGAACACCACATCTAAAAAGATGCCCGGTTGGTCACGACATAAGACCATTTGCACAGTCGGGCACCACATCTGCCCAGATGCCTAGTCAGGCACCTAATCTGGCCAGATGTCTGGTCAATACATCTGTCCAGGTACCTGGTGGGCACCTCATCTACCCAGATGCCCGGTGGGACACCACATGTGTCCAGATGCATGGAGGGCACCACAATTGGAAAATGCTCGCTTGGACACCACATCGGGCCAGATGCCTGGTTGGGCACCACATATGTGGAGATGCCTCTTCGGTACCCTCATGCAACCAGATACCCGGTTCGGAACCACATCTTTCCAAATGCTCGGTCGTACACCACATGTGGCCAGAAGCCAGGTCATGCACCATATCTTGGAAGATTGCCGGTTGGGCTCCACATCTGGCCAGATGCCCAGTCGGACAACATGTCTGGATAGATGCTGGGTTGGCTACCACATCACGCCAGATTCAGGCAGCATATGTGGCCAAATGCCCGACTGGGCACCACATCTGTCCAGGTACCCAGTCGGGCAATACATGTGGCCACGTGCCCGGTCACACACCATATCTGGCCAGATGCCTGGTCTGGCACCAAGTCTGGCCAGTTTCCTGTCACGTACCACATGTAAATAGATGCCTGGTTGAGCAGCACATCGGGCCAGATGACCGTTAGGGCACCACATCTGTCCAGATGCCCGGTCGGGCACCACATTTTGAAAGATGCAAGGTTGGGCACCAAATCTGCTCAGATGCCCAGACTGGCACCACAACTGCGAAGAGGCCACGACAGGTACCTCATCTGGCCATATGCTCGTTTGGGCTCCACATCTGGCCAGATGTCTGTTTGGGTACCACATGTGGCCAGATGCCTTTTCAGGCAACACATCTGGCAAGATGTCCAGTTGGGCAACACATCTGTCCAAATGCCCGGTCGGGCAACACATTTGGATAGATGTCTGATTGAACACCAAATCTGCTCAGATGCCTGGGTGGGCACAACATCTGACCAGATTCCCTGTTGGGCACCACATCTGGCTAGATGCTCTGTCATGCACAAAATGTGGCAAGATGCCCTGTCGGGTACCACATATGACAAGATGCTCAGTATTTTTCAAGATACTTGGTTGGGCAGTACATCTGGCCAGATGCCCTGTCGGGCACCACATCTAGTGAGATGCCCAATCAGGCATCACATGTGGCCAGATCCCCGGTTGGGCACTACATCTGTCCAGGTTCCTGGTCAGGCAACACATGTGGCCAAGTGCCCAATAGGGTACCACATCTGCTCCGAAGCTCTGTTGGGCAGCATGTCTGGCCAGATGCTAGGTCGGGCACCACATCTAGCCAGATGCCTGGTCAGGCATCACATGTGGCTGTATCTCCGGTTGGGCACCACATCTGTCCAGGTTCCCAGTCGAACACCACATGTGGCCAGGTGCCCAGTAGGGCACCACATCTCTCCAGGTTGTCTGGCCGGGCACCACATCTGTTCATATGCCCAGTAGGGCATCATATCTGTACCAAAGCTCTGTCGGGGACAATGTCAGGCCAGATGCCCAGTCGGGCTCCACATCTGGCCAGATGCTTGGTCAGGCACCACATCTGGTAAGATGCCTGGTCGAGCACAATATCTGTCCAGATGCCCTGTTGGACACCACATTTGTCCAGGTACACAGTGGGGCACCACAACTGGCCAGATGTCCGGTCGAATGCCACATCTTGCCAGATGCCCATTCAGGCACCACATATGGCCAAATTCCTGGTCGGGGAACACATGGCGAGTTGCCCAGTTGGGTACCACATTTGTACAGGTGCCCATTCAGGCACTCTGTTTGAACAGATGCTTGATCGGTCACCAAATCTGTTCAGATGCTCATGCAGGCACCACATATGCCCAGATGCTGAGTTGGGAACCACATCTGGCCAGATGCTCTGTTGAGCACCACATGCGGCCAAATGCTCTGTCGGGTACCACATGTGACAAGATGCCTGGTCATGGCACCAAATGTTGCAAGATGCCTGATCGGTCAATACATCTGGCCAGATGCCCTCTCAGGCACCACATCTAGCCAGATGCCCAGTCAGGCATCACATGTGGCCAGATCCCCGATTGAGCACCACATCAGTCCAGGTTCCTGGTCAGGCACCACATGTGGCCAGGTGCCCAGGAGGGCAACACAACTGTTCTGAAGCTCTGTTGGGCAGCATGTCTGGCCAGATGCCCAGTAGGGCACCTCATATGCACAGATGCCTGGTCAGGGAAAACATCTGGCCAGATGCCTGGTCAGGTAACACAAGGGGCCAGATGCATTGTCGAACACCGCATCTGGAAAGATGCTCAGTTGTGCACAAAATCAGACCAGATGCCCAGTCGGGCACCACATCTGCCTAGATGCCCAATCAGGCACAATATTTGGTCAGATGTTCGATTGGGTATCTCATCTGGCCAGATGCCTGGTCAGGCACCACATGTGGTGAAATGCATATCGGCCCCAAAATTGGAAAATGCCCTATCGGGCACCACATCGGGCCATATGCCTGGTTGGGCACCACATCTGGCCAGATACCAGGTCTGGCACTACATTAGGCCAGTTGCCCAGGTGGACACCACATATGGCCAGATGCTGAGTTGGGCACCACATATGTCGAGATGCCCAGCCAGGATCCACACCTGGCCAGATGCCCAGTCCGACAACATGTCTGGCCAGATCTCAGGTCAAATACCACATGTGGCCAGATGCCGATTCGAGCACCATATGTGGCCAGATGCCAGATTGGGAACCATATTTGGCCAGATGCCTGTTGGGGCACCACATTTGGAAAGATGCCCATTTAAGCACCAATTCGCTCAGATGCCTGGGCGGGTACCACATATGCCCAGATGCCACATCAGGATCCACCTCTGGGCAGATGCTCTGTCGAGAATCAAAGGTGTCCAGAATCCCTGTCGGGTAACACATGTGTCCAGATGCCCGGTCATGGCACCAAATGTTGCAAGATGCCCGGTCTGTCTATACATCTGGCCAAATGCCCTATCGGGCATCACATCTGGCCAGGTGTTCGGTTGGGCATCACATGTGGTCAGATGTCTTGTTGTTCACCATATCTGTCCAGGTACCCAATCAGGTACCTCATATGGCCAGATGCCCATTCTTGCACCACATCTGGACAGATGCCCAGTCGGACAACACGTTGGCCAGATGCCGGGTCACCTACCACTTGTGGCCAGATCCCCATTCAGGCACCAGATGTGGCCAGATGCCTGGACTGGCACCACATCTGCTCAGATGCCCCGTTGGGCACCACATCTGGCCAGATGCTCTGTTGGGCACCACATGTACCCAGATGCCCAGTCAGGTACCACATGTGACAAGATTCCAGTCATGACACCAAATGTTGCACGATGTCCGGTTGGGCAATACATCTGTCCAGATGCCCTGTTAGGCACCTCTTCTAGCCAGATGCCTGATCGGGTATCACATGTGCCCAGATCTCTCCTTGGGTACCACATCCAGCCAGATGACCAGTCGAGTGTCACATGTGCCCAGATCTCTGGTTGAGTACCACATTTGTTCAGGTTCCCAGTCGGGCACCACATCTATGCATATGCCCAGTAGGGCACAACATATGTCCGGAAGCTCTGTTGGGCACCATGTCTGACTACATGCCCAGTTGGGCCCCACATATGAGCAGATTCCCTTTCAGACAAAACATCTGGCCAGATTTCCGGTTGAGTACCACATCTGTCCAGGTTCCCGGTCGGGCACCACATCTTGGAAAAGCCCAGTCAGGCATGACATCAGACCAGATGCCCAGTCGGGCACCACATCTTCCAGATACTCAGTTGGGAACCACATCTGGCCAGTTTCCCAGTTGGGCACCACATCTAGTCATTATCCCTGTCATGTACCACTTGTGGATAAATGCCCGGTCGGGCAGCACATCGGGACTGATACACTGTAGGGCACGACTCTGGCAGATGCCTGGTTGGGTACCACATCTGGCTAGATGACTGATAGGGCACCATATCTGTCCAGATGCCCAGTAGGGCACCACATTTGGAGAGATGCCCAGTTGGGCACCAGTTCTGCTCAGAAGCCCGGGCGGGCACCACAAATGCACAGATGCCACTTTGGGATCCACCTCTGGTCAGATGATCTGTCGAGCATCAAATGTGTCCAGATTCCCTGTCGGGTAACACATGTGAACAGATGCCCGGTCATGGCACCAAATGTTGCAAGATGCTCGGTCAGGCTATACATCTGGCCAAATGCCCTATTGGGCAGCACATCTGGCCAGGTTTTCGGCTGGGCATCACATGTTTCCAGATGTCTTGTCGAGCACCATATCTGTCCAGGTACCCAATCGGATACCTAATCTGGCCAGATGTCTGGTCAGGCAAAACATCTGGACAGATGCCTAGTCGGACAATATGTTGGCCAGATGCCGTGTTGCCTACCACTTGTGGCCAGAACCCCATACAGGCACCAGATGTGGCCGGATGCCCGGACTGGCACCACATTTGCCCAGATGCCCCGTTAAGCACCACATCTGGCCAGATTCTCTGTCAGGCACCACATCTAGCCAGATGCTCTGTCGGGCACCGCATGTAACCAGATGTTGTGTCGGGTACCACATGTGACAAGATTCCAGGTCATGGCACCAAATGTTGCAAGATGTCCGGTTGGGCAATACATCTTTGCAGATGCCCTGTTAGGCACTTCATCTAGCTAGATACCCGATCTGGTATTACATGTGCCCAGATCTCTCGTTGGGTACCACATCTGTCCAGGTTCCCAGTCAGGCATTACATTTTGCCAAGTGCCCAGTCGGGCACCACATCTGTCCAGGTTCCCGGTTAGGTACCACATCTGTACATATGCCCAGTAGGGGACAACAACTGTTCTGAAGCTCTGGTGGGCACCATGTCTGGCCACATGCCTGGTTTGGTACCAATATGAGCAGATTCCCTGTCAGGCAAAACACCTGGCCAGATACCTGGTCGGGCAACACATGTGGCCAGATGCCTGGTCAGGCACCACATCTTGAAAGATGCCCAGTCGGGCATCATATCAGACCAGATGCCCACTCAGGCACATCAGCCCAGATACTCGGTCGGGAACCACATCTGGCTAGATGTCCAGTTGTGCACCACAAATTGCCAGATGCCCTGTAGGGCACCACATCTGGACAGATGCCTGTTGGAGCTCCACATCTGGCCTGATTCCCATTCAGACACCACATAAGGCCAGATACCTGGTTGGGCACCACATATGATGAGATGCCCTGTCTGGCACCACATTTCTCCAGGTACACAGTCAGGCACTACTACTAGCCAGATGCTTGGTCAGGCACCACATCTGCCCAGATGCTCAGTCGGGCACCACATCTGTCCAAGTACACGGTCGGGCACTACATCTGTTCTGATGCTTGGTCAGGAACCACATCTGGAAAGATGCCTGGTCTGGCAACACATCTGGCCAGATGCCTGGTCAGACTCCACATATGGCCAGATGCCAGTTAAGGCACCACATCTGGCCAGATGCCTTGCCAGGCACCACATCTATCCAAATTCCAGTTGGGCACAACATTTGGAATGATGCCTGGTCAGGCATCAAATCTGCTCAGGTGCCCACGCGGGCACGACATCTGCCCAGATGCCTTGTTGGGCACCATAACTGGACAAATGCTCTGTCAGGCACCACCTGTGGCCAGATGTCAGTCGGGTACCACATGTGACAAGATGCCCATTCAAGGCACCAAATGTTGTAAGATGCCCGGTCAAGCTATACATCTGTCAAGATGCCCTGTCAGGCACCACATCTGGGCAGATACCTGGTTATGGCACCAAATGTTGCAAGATGCCAAGTCTGGCACCACATGTGGCCAGGTGCCCAGTTGGGCACCACATCTCTCCAGATGCCCAGTCAAGCACCACACTTGTCCATATGCCCATTAGGGCACCACAACTGTCCAGAAACTCTGTCAGGCACCATATCTGGCCAGATGACTGGTCATGGTACCAAATGTTTCAAGATGCCCAGTCGGGCACCACATCTGTCCAGGTGCCCAGTCAAGCACCAGACTCATCCATTTGCCTAGTAGGGCACCACAACTGCCCAGAAGCTCTGTCGGGCACTGTGTCTGGCCAGATACCTTTACAGGCACCTAATATGCCCATATGCCAGGTCTGGCAAAACATTTGGCCAGATTCCTGGTCAGGCAACACATGTGGCCAGATGCCTGTTCAGGCACCGCATCTGGAAAGATGCCCGGTCAGATGCCACATGTGGCCAGATGCCCATTCAGACTTAACAGGTGGTCAGATGCCTGGTTGGGCATCACATCTGGAATGATGACCGTTTGGGCATGATATCTGACCAGATGCCCAGTCGGGCACTATGTCTGCCCAGAAGCCCAGTTGGGCACCTCATCTGGCCAGCTGACTGGTCTGGCAACACATCTGGCCTGCTGCCCATTCAGGCACCACATCTGGCCAGATGCCTAGTCAGACACAACATCAAGTTAGATGCCCGGTCAGGCACTACATATGTCTAGATGCCCCAACGGGCACTACATCTGGACAGATGCTCTGTCAGGCACAACATGTGGTCAGATGCCCTGTTGGGCACAACATCTAGCTAGGTACCCAGTCGGGCACCACATGTGGCCAGATGCCTGTTTGGGCACCACATCTGGTCAGATGCTTGTTTGGGCACTACATCTGGCCAGATTCCCAATTGGGCAACATATGTGGCTAGATGACCATGTGGGCACCACACCTTCTTAGATGCCGGGTCAGGCCCCTCATGTGGTCAGGTGCTTGTAGGGACACTACATTTTGACAGATGTCCACTCAGAAACACATCTCTCCAGGTACCCAGTCTGGCACCATGTTGGCCAGAGGCCCGGTCAGATGCCACATCTGGCCAGATGCCCTTTCATGTACAACATGTGGCCAGAAGCCTGGTTGGGCACCACGTCTGGCAAAATGCCCAGTCGGGCACAAAATCTGTGCAAACCCCATTTGGGCACCAATTTGGAAAGATGTCAGGTCATTCAACAAATCTGCTCAGATGCCCTGGAGGGCACCACATCTGCCCAGACAACCTGTCAGTCACCACATCTGACCAGATGCTCTGTCTGGCACCACATGCAACCAGATGCCCTGTCAGGTATCACATGTGACAAGATGCCCAGTCATGGCACCAAATGTTGCAAGATGCTTGGTCGGGCAATACGTCTGGCCTAAAGCCCTGTCGGGCACCACATCCTAATGGATGCCCAGTCAGGCAACACTTCTGGCCAGATGCCTGATCAGATGCCACATCTGGCCAGATGCCTGGTTGGGCACCACATCTGTCGAGATGCCTGGTCAGGCACCATGTATGTCCAGATGCCCAGGCCGGCATGAAATCTGGACAGATGCTCTGTCAGACACCACATATGGCCAGATGCCCTGTCAGATACCTCATCGAGCCAGATACCCATTTGGGCATCACATGTGGCCATATGCCTTGTTGGGCACCACATCAGGAATGATGACCAGTCGGGCATGACATCCCAAGAGATGCCCAGTCAGGCAACACATCTGACCAGATGCCCAGTCAGATGCCACATCTGGCCAGATGCCTGTTCAGACACCACATGTGGCCAGATGCCCGGTCTGGAACCACATCTAGCCAGATGCCTATTCAGGCACCACATCTGGCCAGATGCCTGTTCAGGCACCACATCTGGCCAGATTCTTGATCAGGCACCACATCTGGCCAGATGCCCATTCAGGCACCACATCTTATTAGATGCCCGGTCAGGTACCTCATGTGGTCAGATACCTGTGAAGGCACAATATATGCCCAGATGCCCAGTCTGGCAACACAACTGGCCAGATGCCCAGTCTGCCACCACAACTGGTGAGATGCCTGGTGGGGTACCACATTTGGCCAGGTGCCTGCTTAGGCACTACATATGGCCAGATGCCCATTTAGAAACCAAACTTGGCCAGAGGCCCGTTAGGGAACCTCATGTGGACAGATGCCAGATCAGGCACCAAATGTGGCCAGATGACCCGCCAGGCACCAGTTCTGGCCAGATGCAGTTACTTCATGTGGCCAATTGCCTTGTCGGGCACCACATATGGCCAGATGCCCGATAGGGAATCACATGTGGGCAGATGCCTGTGTGGGAACCAAACATGGCCAGGTGTCTGGTCAGGCAATACATCTGGCCAGGTGCTCAGTAGGGCACCACATCTGGCCACAGGTCAGATTGGCCACCACATCTGTCCAGATGCTCGGTTGGGTACAACATCTGTCCAGGTTCTCTGCTGGGTACCACATCTGTCCAGTTACCAGGTCTGGCACCACATCTGTCCAGATGCTTGATAGGGCACCACATCTGTCCATGTACCTGGTTGGGCACCACTTCTGGCCAGATGCTCGGTCAGGCACCATGTCTGGAAAGATGCCCAGTCAGGCACCACATCCTTCCACATGCCCGCTCGGGACCACATCTCTCCAGGGACCTGATCAAGCACCAGATCTGGCCGGATGCCTGATCGGATGGCCTATCTAGCCAGATGCCCTTTCAGCTACCACATCTGGCCAGAAGCCTGATCGGGTACCACATCTGGCGAGATGCTCAGGTGGGTACTACATCTGTCCATGTGCTCGGTTGGACACCACATTTGGAAAGATTCCCAGTCCAGCAACAAATCTGCTTAGGATTTTTGGCAGGCACCACATCTGGCGAGATGCACAGGTGGGCACCACATCTGTCCAGATGCCCCATCGGGTACCACATTTGGAAAGATGCCCGATCTGGCACCAAATCTGCTCAGATGGCCCGTCGGGTACTATATCTGGCCAGATGCTCTGTTGGACACAACATGTGGCCAGATGCCCTGTCAGGCACCACATGTGACAAGATGCCCGGTCATGGCACCAAATTTTGCTTGATGCCCAGTCGGGTAATACATCTGCCCAGATGCCAGGTTGGGCACCATATCTGGCCAGATGCCCTGTTGTGCATCACATGTGGCCAGATGCCCTGTAAATCCACATCTGTCCAGGTGGCTGACCAGGCACCATATGTGGCCAGATGCCCATTCAGGCACTACATTTTGTCATGTGCCTGTTCAGGTACCACATCTGTCCAGATGCCCTGTCAGGTACTACATGTGACAAGATGCCCAGGCATGGCATCAATGGTTGCAAGATGCCCCATCCGGCAATACATCTGGTCAGATGTCCAGTAGGGCACTAAATGTGGCCAGATGATTGGTGGGAACAAGAACTGGAAATATGCCCGATCGGGCACCTCATTGGGCCAGATGCCCTGTCAGGAACCACATCTGTCCAGGTACCTGGTTGGGCATCTCATTTGGCCCGATGCCTGGTAGGGCACCACATCTGTCCAGGTACTCAGTCGGGTACCTCATGTGGCCATGCACCTCGTCGGGCACCACATCTGTTCACATTCTCGGTCAGGCAGCACATCTTTAAAGATTCTTGGTTGGGCACCACTTTTGTCCAGATGCCTGGTCAGGCACCACACCTGTCCAGATACCCACTTGGGAAACACATCCAGCCAGATGTCCGGTCAGATGCCACATAAGGCCAGATTCCCATTAAGCACCACATCTGGCCAGATATCTGGTTGGGCACCACATTTGGCTAGATGCCCAGTCGTGCACCACATCTGTCCAGATGCCCGGTCAGGCACCACATTTGGAAAGATGCCCGGCCAGGCACCAAATCTACTCAGATGCCCAGGTGGGAACCATATCTGCCCAGATGCCATGTCAGGCACCACATCTGGCCTCATGCTTTTTGGGCACCACATGTGACCAGATGCCCTGTCGGGTACCACATGTGACAAGATGCCTGGTCATGGCACCAAATGAGGTATGATGCCAAGTTGGGCAATACATCTGGCTAGATGCCTGGTCGGGCACCACATCTGGCCAGATGCACAGTCGGGCATCACATGTGGCCAGATGCCCGGTACTACACCACATCTGGCCAGATGCCCGATAGGGCACCATATGTGGCCAGATGCCCATTCAGGCACCACATCTGTTCAGGTGCGTGTTCAGGCAATACATCTGGCCAGAAGCCCAATAGGGCAACACATGTGGGCAGATGCCCGAGTGGGCACCAAAATTTTCCAGGTACCCGATCAGGCACCACATGTGGCCAGATGCCTTGTCAGGCACCACTTGTGGCCAGGTGCCCATGTGGCACCACATCTGGCCAGGTTCCTAGTAGGAAACCAAATCTGTCCAAGTGCCTGGTTGAGCACAACAACAGCTCAGATACCCCATCAGGCACCTTGACAGGCCAGATGCCCATTCGGGAATCACATCTCTTGAGGTGCCCGATTGGGCAACTCATGTGTCCAGGTGCCTAGGGGGCACTACATCCAGCCAGATGCCTGGTTGGGCACCACATCTGTCCAGATGCTCGGTCGGGCACCACATCTTTCCAGGTACCCAGTTGGGCACCACATCTGGCCCGATGCCCAGTCATACAACACGCCTGGCCAGATGCCCAGTTGGGAATCACATGTGGCCAGATTCCCAATCAGGCACCACATCTGTCCAGGTGCCTGGTCGGGCACCACATCTGTCCAGGTACCTGGCCAAGCACCACATCTGACCAGATGCCTGGGCAGGCACAACATGTGGCCAGATGCTTGGTCAGGCACCACATGTGGCCAGAAGCCCAGTCAGACACCACCCATCGGGCACCACATCTGTCCAGGTACCTGTTTGGGCACAACATCTGGCCAGATGCCCATTTGAGCATCACTTCTGTCCAGGTACCTGGTCAGGAACCACCACTGGCCAGATACCTGGTCAGGCACAACATGTGGCTAGATGCTTGGTAAGGCACCACATGTGGCCAGATGCACGGCGGGCACCACATCAGGACAGATGCCCTGTTGGTACCACATCTGGCCCAATGCCCGGTCAGGAATCACTTGTGGCCAGTTGACTGGTTGGGCAACAAATCTGCCCAGATTCCTAGTAGGGCATCTCATCTGTCCAGATGTCTGGTCAGGCACCACTACTTCTCAGATGATCCATCGGGCAACCTGACTGACCAGATGATTGATCGAGCACCACATATGACCAATTGCCTGGGAGGGCACCTCATCTGGCCAGATTCTCGGTGAGCATCACATGTGGCCAGAAGCTCAGTCAGGCACCACATGTGGCCAGATGCCTTGTTGGGCACCACATCTGGCCAGATGCCCTGTTGGGTGCCACATTTGGCCAGATGTCCTGTCAGGCACCATAACTGGCCAGATGCTCTGTGAGCATCACATGTATCCAGATGCCTGTTGAGCACTACATCTGTCCAGGAACCCGGTCTGGCTCCACATCTGGCCAGATGCTCAATCAGGCACCACATCTGGAAAGATGCCTAGTTGGGTACCACATCAGTCCTAATATTCATTCTGGCACTACATTTTCCAGGTACCTGGTTGGGCAACACATCTGGCCAGATGCTTGGTTGGACACCACATCTGGTCTGGTGCCAGTTCAGGCACCTCATCTGGCCAGATGCCTTGTCGGGCACTACATATATCCAGGTGCTCGGTCAGGCACAACATCTGGCCAGAGGGTTGATTGGGTACCACATCTGTCCAGGTACCCGTTCAGGAACAACATCTGGCAAGATGCCCAGGTAGGCATCACAATTGTCAAGGTACCCACCCGGTCAGGTACCACATTTGGAATGATGATCGGTCGGGCACAACATCTGACCAGATGCCCAGTTGGGCACCATGTCAGCCTAGATGCCCGTTTGGGCTCCTCATCTGTCCAGATGCCTTGTCGGGCTCCATAAAGTCCAGATGTCCCATCATTTATGATATCTGGATCAATGTCCTGTCGGGAACCACATGTAGCCAGATGTCTCATTGGGCAAAAAATCTGCTCAGATGCCCGGGTGGGCACCACATGTGACAAGATGCCTGGTCATGGCAATAAATATTTTTTTCCTTCTTTATTTTGTATTTATCAAAAAACCAGTGTGATGCATGTTGCACGATGACCAGGTCAGACAATACATCTGGCCAGATGCCATGTTGGGTGGCACATTAGGTCAGATGCCCAGTTAGGCACCAAATTTGTCCAGATGTCTGGTCAGGCACCACACCTGTCCAGATACCCAGTCGGGAACCACATCTGGCCAGATACCCAGTTGGATGCCATATATGGCCAGATTCCCATTCAGGCACCACATCTCGCCAGATTCCTGGTTGGACACCACATCTGGCGAGATGCCCAGTCAGGCACTTACCTGTCCATGTGCCCAGTTGGGCACCACATTTGGAAAGATGCCTGGTCAGGCACCAAATCTGCTGAGATGCCTGGGCGGGCACCATATTTGCGCAGATGCCCCATCGGGCACCACAACTGGCCAGGTGCTCTGTCAGGCACAACATGTGGCCAGATGTTGTGTTGGGTGCCACATGTGACAAGATGCCCAGTCATGGTACCAAATGTTGCATGATGCCTAGTCGGGCAATATATCTGGCCAGATGCCCTGTCAGGAACCCCTACAGGCCAGATGCCTGGTCGTGCACCACATCTGTCCAGGTGCTTGGTTGGGCAACACGTGTTTCTAGGTACCCGGTCAGGCATGATATCTGGCCAGATGTCCATTTGGGCACCACATGTTTCCAGGTGCCAGGTTGGGCACCTCTTCTAGCTAGATGTCCAGTCGTGCACCACATCTGTCCAGGAACCCAGTTGGGCACCTCATCTGTCCAGAAGCCTGGTAGGGTTCCATATCTGGCTGGATGCCCAGTCTGACATCATGTCTGGCCAGATGTCGGGTTGGCTAGCACATGTGGCCAAATGCCCATTCAGGCACCAGATGTGGCCAGATGCCCGGTTGGGCATCACATCTGTCCTAATGTCTGGTGTGGCACATCATTTGGAAAGATGTCCGTTAGGGCACCACATCTTCTCAGATACCCCATCGGGCACCATGTCTGACCAGATGACTGGTCAGGCACCACATCTGGCCAGATGTCCATGTGGGCACCACATCTGGCTAGATGCTCTGTTGGGAACCACATGTGGCCAAATGCCTTGTCGGGTATCACATGTGACAAGATGCCTAGGCATGGCACAAATGGTTGCAGGATACCTGGGTGGTCAATACATCTGGCCTGATGACCGGTCTGGCACCAAATGTGGCCAGATGCGTGATGGGCACCACAACTGGAAAGATGCCTGATTGCACACCTCATCAGTACAGATGCCTGGTTGGGCACCATATCTTGTCAGATACCAGGTTTGGCACCACATCTGCCCAGATGCCTAGTTGGGCACTTCATCTGGCCAGATGTCCAGTCAGGCACCATATCTGTTTAGGTACCCAGTTGGGCACCTCATCTGGTCAGATGCCTGGTTGGGCTAAACATCTGGCCAGATGCCCAATTGGACAACATGTCTGTCCAGTTGCTGGTCGGCTACCACATGTGGCCTGATGCCCAATCAGCTACCATATGTGATCAGATGTCTGGTTGGGAACCACATCTGGCCAAATGCCCTGTTGATCACCACATCTGTATATTATATATGCCTGGACAGGCATCACATATGACCAGATGCCTGGTAGAGCACCTCATCAGTCCAGGTACCCGGTTGGGCACCACATGTGGCCATGTGCCCCATCAGGCACTACATCTGTCCAGGTGCCCAGTCAGGCACCACATATGTCCAGATTCTTGGTCAGGCACCACATCTGACCAGGTACCCCAGAGGACACCACATATGGCTAGATGCTTGTTCTGGTACCACATCTGGAAAGATGCATGATTGTGCATCACATCTGTCCAGATGCCTGGTCAAGCACCACACCCATCCAGGTAGTTTGTTGGGAACCACATATATCCAGGTACCCAGTCAAGCTCCACATCATGCCTGATGCCTGGTCAGATGCCACATCAGGCCAGATGCCCATTTAGGCACCACATGTGGCCAGATGCTCAGTCAGGCACCACATGAGGCCGGATGCTTGGTCAGGCACCACAAGATTCCAGATGCACGGTAAAGTACCACATGTGGGCAAGTGCATGGTCAACCACCACATGTGGACAGGTGCCCGTGCAGGCACCACATCTGGCCAGGTGCCCGGTCACACACCACATCTTTTGTGATGCCCGGTTGGGCACCAAAACTGCCCAGATGCACTGTCGTGCTCCTCATCAGGCCAGATGCCCGGTCAGGCATCACATCTGTCCAGGTGCCCAGTTGGGCACCACATGTTTGCAGGTGCCTGGTTGGGCATGACATCTGGCCCGATGCCACTTGGGCACCACATCTGTACAGGTACCTGGTATAGCAACACATCTGGTCAGATGCTTGTTCAGTCACTACATCTGGAAAGATGCTTGGTTGGGAACCACATCTGTCCAGATGCTTAGTTGGGCACCACATCTGTCCAGGTACCTGGTTGGGTACCACATCTGGTCAGATGCCTGGTTGGGCACCACATCTGGTCAGATGCCCTGTCAGGCACCACTTCTGTACAGGTACCTGGTCTGGCAACACTTCTGGTCAGATGCTCTGTCAGTCACCACATCTGAATAGATGCTCGGTTGGGAACCACATCTGTCCAGATACCTGGTCGGGCATCTCATCTGGCCAGATGCTTGGTTGGGCACCACATGTAGCCAAATGCATGGTGGGCACCTCAACTGTATAGATGCCCAATCGGGCACAACATCGGGTTAGATGCTGGTTGTGCACCACATTTGCTAAGGTGACCGATCGGGCACCACATCTGCTATAATGCCCCTTTGGGCATCATGACCAACCAGATGTCTGGTAGGTCACCACATCTTCCCAGATGGCCAGTTGGACACCACAATTGACCAGATGTCTGGTCGGGCACAACATCTGGCCAAATGCCTGTTAGAGCATCACTTCTGGCCAGATGCCTGATTGGGCAACACATGGGGCCAGATACTTGAGCGGGTACCACATCTTCCCAAATGCCCAGTCAGGCACCACATGTGGCCAGGTACCTGGTAGGGCAGCACATGTAGCCAGTTGCCTTGCTAGCACCACATCTGGCCAGGTGCCCAGTTGGGAACCACATCTGGCCAAGTGCCCGATGGGGCATCTGGGCAGTTTTGGTGCCCTACAGGGCATCAGGACAGATGTGCTCAACCGAGTACCTGGCCAGATGTGTTTCCTGACTGGCACCTGGACAGATGTGGTGCCCAATTGGGCACCTGGACACACATGGTGTCCCACTAGGCACCTGGACACATGAGGTGCCTGACCAGGCACCTAAGAAGAAGTGGTACATGCACGGGCATCTGGCCAGATGTGTTGTCTGATCGGGAATCTGGACAGAAGTGCTGCTTGACTGGGAATCTGGACAGATGTGCTGCCCGACTGGGTATCTGGGCATATGTTGTGCCTGACCGAGCATCTGGCCAGACATGGGGACCGACAGAACTTTGGGACAGATGTGGTGCCCTACTGGGCACATGTATAGATGTGGTGCTTGACAGAGAACCTGGACAGGTGTTGTGCCTGACAGGGTACCTGTCCAAATGCAGTGCTTAACCGGGAACCTGGATAGATGTTGTACACAACCAGGGATCTGGCCACATGTGATGCCTGACTGGGCATCTGACTAGATATGTTACCCGACAGGTCATCTGGACAGATATATTGCCCAACCGGGCATCAAGCAACATTTGGTGCCATGACCGGGCATCTTAACACATGTGGTCCCAGACAGGGCATCTGGCCACATGTGGTGCCCAATGGGGCATCTGGACAGATGTGGTGCCTGTCTGGGCATCTCAGCAGATTTGGTGCCTGAACAAGCATCTATCCAAATGTGGTGCCAGACCAGGCATTTGGACAGATGTGGTATCTGACCGGGAATCAGGCAAGATGTTGGGCTTGACTGGATACCTATACAGATGAAGTACCTGACTGTGCATCTGGACAGATGTGGTTCTCTACTTCGTACCTGGGCAGATGTTGTGTCAGAATGAGAAACCTGACAGATGTGGTTCCTGAGTGGACATCTGGCCAGATGTGGCATCTGTTCAAACATCTGTCCAGATGTGGAGCCTGACTGTGCATCTGGACAGATGTGGTTCTCTACTTCGTACCTGGGCAGATG
>PVIH01021792.1:0-28819 GCA_004025045.1 Sigmodon hispidus | reverse complement strand
TAAGAAAAAATGATATCCTAAAATTCACAGGCAAATGGATGGATTTGGAGAATATCCTCCTGAGCGAAGTATCACAAACTCAGAGAGATAAGCAGGGGATGTACTCACTCACTAGTGGTCTCTAAACAAACAAACAGGAAAAAAAGCCAAACATGCCCAAGCAGCAAACCACAACCACTGAACAGCTTGGGATCAGAAAAACCCTGGACTGACCCTTCAAACCCCAGTCCATCTATAGGAACACCTGACTCACTCTTGAGGGAGGGGGGACAAAACTGGATTTGGCCGGGAGTGAAGACTGATCCAAGCATTATTGGGCCAGTGTGACCATAGGACTGTCTGCTCCCTGCCCAGGGAGGGGATGGAGAGTTGCAGAGAAGAAAAATGATCAGATGTGGTGGGAGGGGGAAGAGACTTTCAATAAGGATATACAGGGATGGAAAAAAAAATTCAGAGGGAAATCTGAACACAAAGAAAATATATGTGTAGTAATCTTATTTGCATTTCCACCTTTGATAAGCCATGCTTATGATTATTATCCTCTGTATAGTTATTGTTAACTCTTCGGCATTTTTAAATTCTTTTTACTGTTTTTTTTCATAAATACAAAATAAAGAAGGGAAAAAAAAGCTTGAGGCACATTTAATAAAATAAAAAACTATGAGAAATAAAAAAAAAAGAAACCACAGTCATAGATATTTACTCTCAGTTTTTTATGCTGCCTTCATAGATTGAGATTTTATTATATAATTTTGAGTTAATAAGTCTAAAGTAAGGGTTCAAATGAATTCTTTTGAATGTGGCTATTTAATTGTCTCATCAGACTTAGTTTAAAAGATAATTTTACCTCCTTAAATGATCTTGGCAACTTGTTGGAAGTTAGTTGAATAGAAATTTTGGAAATGATTTCTGGGCATGAAATTTTATCCTCTTGACCTATGTGTTTGGGGTTATGATGATGCTACAGTATTGATTGTTGTAATTTTGTGTTGGGTTTTGAAATAAGGAAATATGTGTCTTCAATAAAAAAAATCCCATTTTCTCCTGTGGAACACTTGCATAATATATAAATATTGAAAAACACATTTTAGTAAATAAAATGCAATCTATTCAGGAAAATAAAATAATTATCTGGCCAACTGATATTTATACTTTGTCTTCACTACACCTAGGTAAGATAAAACAAAGTTAGTAGTTATACTTGAGTGATCATAATACATAGAAACACACCTCATAATTGCATGAACTCATGCAAATATGCCAGCACACACACACACACATGCACACACACACACACACACACACACACACACACACACACAAATCTTAGATAATTAACTGAAGTATATTTGCTGATGAGTTTATCTGACTTATTAGCTACTAGCTATTAGCTCTCTCAAAACATTAACTTGTTCTTGGAACTACCAATTTCTTTATTTATTTTTAGTCCAGCTCTTTTTACTGCATTGTTACCTGCATTCATCAATGTTATTCTTAAAAAAGTATACAATATAAAATTTATTCTAATAAAATTACTTATTTCTCAGAAACACATAGTTTTATCTTCAATATTAAAAAAGAATATTTGGCTAACTGATCTAAAGATTACAATTCTGCATTTACTGTTACTCTTTAACAATAACTCACATTAGTTACATTATATCATTTTCAATTAAGAGCTATGTGTCACTTTGATAATTTGATTATATGCCACCCTGACTTCCATTACCTACTTAGTTATTGAAATGGTGAAAATTTAATTAAATAAACTTAATTAAAATTAGATTACCACTTTTCACAAAATATCATCCCATTTATTACAATTGAAGAGCAAAGAAATTTTATCAACTGCCTTAAACAGTTACTTCAATGTTGTATTTAATGAGATAACATTATTAAAATATAATACCTACAACCTCATGGAAAGATTTTTAAGCTTTGAATGTATATCTCTGTAATTCCTCATGAGGTTATATGCCAGTATGAATATACATAATAAAGAATTGTTTAATTTTCTTCGAAGCAGTGTCAGTGCTGATGGTTTCATTGATAACCACTGAATTTACTTTATAATTACTTTAATATGACTTAATCACATATTTACCAGCAGTTGAAAATTATTTCTGTTATATTTCTACTGCTTAAAAGTAATCAGACATGACTTTTAAAATAATTTTTCAAATTATTTATGTTAAGTCATGACAACACATGCCTAAAATAAAAGTACTTGGAAGGATGGCACAGAAATAGTAGTATTAATCCTAAAATTAACAATAGGAACATGGATACAAATAAAATAGAAATGCTTTAAGAACTTCATTAATAAATAATCAATACCATAAAACAGTTCAATAATGTTCAAGTCAAAAGACAAACTGGTCATAAATTATGACTCATTTCAGTGTATTGCTTTATTCCCAATCCCAAAACACTTAGCAGAGATATGTAAAAATTATTCTTAGTGGATTATAATAAAAATAATGTAAATAATCTCAAAAAGATAGTTCCACCTATATGAACATCAATGTTCAATTGTTTTCTGTTATGTATATTTGTTGGATATAATAAATAGTCACCAGTAAAACTCAATAAGAAAGTGACCACATTTTGTTAGATTTAAATTGGTTATATTTAAATAAAATTTTTTAATGAGAATGAGGACTATGTTGTTTCCAAATAAGAAAGAAGAAATCAAAACATATTAGTTTATACAAAGTCTATATTAGAACACTATTATGTTTATGTGGCCATTGTTAAAGAAGAAATTGTTATAAAAGTCTTTACATTATTCTGGCTCTTACAATACTTCTGGTTCTCTTTGCAATGTTCTCTGAATCACAGATGCAGGAACCACAGTGTAGTTGTCTCAATTGGGACTAGTATCCTAGTGAAAACAAATGATGGTGAGGATGTGAGAAAAGGGGAAACTCTCCTTTGCAGTTTATAAAAAAATAAAAAAATAATAAGAAAACTCTGAAAATCAGTGTTGAGAGCTCTCAAAATCCAAAAATACCTACTACATACCACTCAAAGGAGTAAGCTCAAAAGTCTCAAGTTATGTGCCACAGATACTGGCCCTACTCTATTAATTGTTGCTCTAGTCATATAGTCAGGAAAAGAAATTTCTTAAACATCCTGCAGCAGTTAAATAAATGTTTAAATTGTCATTATATATATTATGTATTGAAATATTACTCAACCTTAAAAAAGTATAATCATGAAATTGTAGGTGAATAGATGCAAGTAACAATAATATACTATATGAGTTAATTAATAACCAGAAAGAAAAACACTGAATGTTTTCTGTCATCTGAGGTTCCTAGTTCAAATTCCATATGTACCATATATCAGTGATAATAAAAACCCAAGGAAGTATAAAGCTAAAACCATACAGGTGAATAAATTAATACAAATTATAGGGCCTGAGAGGAGGAATAAAAATCAACACAGAAAAAACATAAAGAGATAAAGAAAAATAACATCAGGGGTATTTGATAAAGATTCAAGTAATCATATTATCATAATTTACCAAATTATACCCAACACACAGATTATATATACCCTCATTTTTGCTGAAAATACTCCCCACAGGTTGTATAAATTGATAAAAATTTCCAGTTACATGCATAAAAAGTTACTTTTTAATTGTTTATCAGGTGTTCAAATGACTCGGAAAACAATTATAGATATAGCCATTGGTATCCTTGCAGCAAATGAGAATAAGATCAAATGCTGAAGACACTGGAAGCACACTTGAAACACAGGGCTGACATGATTGGAGCTGTATTTGACCTGATAGCCCCATTTCTGGGGTCTTTTTTTCAGGGTTACATAAAATACTATACAATATTCCAATGGAGAAAAGCAAATAATAGCCCTAACAAACTTCAACACCTGTGAGTCAGCAATTACTAGCATGCAAGATATGCACAAATATTAGTAGTAACCAAAAGGTATGTACTTGAACTTAAACTCTACTAAGCAGAAAGTAAGTCATTCCTAGTTCTGTAAACCTAGAAAGCTTCCTACAGTTAGTGAGGCCATAGAACTTAAAAAGAATCCACCACTACCATTTATCCTCTAACATAAAGATACTAAACTCTAATTCTTAATCTTATATTACATTATTTCAAATTATAAACATTCAATTGAAAATAAGCTTCAAAATATGTTCCTAATTTAACTGAGAAGCAGAGTACTTCAGAATATAAATAAGATAGCATGTACTTATAAAATATCATCAATCATAATAACATATAAAAGAATAAAATAAAAATAATTATAAGTAAGTAGTATAATTATTTCAATAAAAATTATTAGTTTTCATACAGTGAAACATATGTTTCATATTATATTTATAAGTAAAATATTTTTATAAAGAAGTATTAGGTTGTATTGACTTGACTCAAGTGAGTTCATCAAAAAAATTTTTGTCACTACATATACTAATGTAGAAATTAGCCTATCTTAATCAAACATTAGAAGAGAATTCTGTGACTATGTCATGCATAATTCTAAGAAGAAATTACAGTCTGATTTATAAAATACTTATTGTGATAAAAACCTGTGTATATAAATTACATTTTTAAAATGTACCAAATATTTATTCTATATAACTATCCTACATGTAGCATTAAGTGATTAACAGAAAGTAAAATTAATTTATATGATGCACAAAATTTCAATTCAATTTAGTTTTTACTCTTCAATATACACAATTTAAAATGTCACAATAGTCTTCACTATGAACAATTATTTCTAATTTTAATATTTGACACATTATTGGTAAGATATACTTCTATGTGTGCAAATATGTATTAGTTAATTCATTTCTTAGTTTATATATATTTTCTTGTGTTAAAATTATGGTACACTGAATATTCGTAATTTGAAGACATAGGTATATATTTTTAATTTTTCTTTTTATAATTTTTATATTAATTTTTTTCTTTGTTAGTTCACACTTAACTATATTTCATTTTTTCAAACAGTCTAGAAACAAAATGAAAGTTCAAATTTACATGTAATTATTAATCAGTTACTGAAGGGTTCAGTAATTTCAATTAGGCAGATATAAAACAAAGCACACAGTTATCTTAATTTAGTAAGTTAAAATGAGAAGATTTATAGATAGCTTTTGTTGTAAATTGTTACTGGCCTGGAATTGCCAGTGGAGCCTTGAGATGCAGACCCACTTCTGCCCCACTGACACTGAAGCTCAAATAATCACAAAGACTTATATAATTTTTATGCTGATCAGCCTAGGGCCCAGGCATATAACTTGCTAATTCCTTCATGTGAACTCAACCCATCTTGATCAGCCATGCAGCTTGGTTGGTACCTTTTCTCAGAGTAGCAATTCAATTTCTTTCCTCTGCATCATCTCTTGAAATCTCTGTGGGGTGTCTGTGTTGCTCTGTGATGTCCTTAGAGTTTTCTTAGCCTGGTAGCCTCGCCCACACATCCTGTCTGCCTTTGGGCAATCAGCTTTTTGTTAAATTTATAAGTGGGACAAATATTTACCATACTACCAGCACAATCCCACTAGTTTTTATATTTTCTACTACCTTTTTGGTTAGGGTGATTTATAGTAGACATATGTAAAAAAATTCAGTGCTAGAAAACAATTTAAAGAACTTATGCTTTCCAGTTTTAGTAGGATGGATTATTACTTATCTGGTTCACTGAAACACATTTTTTTTCTTTGAATCAAAGATTCTATCAAAGTTTAGAATGAAGTCCAGAGAAAAAAATGTTTAATGCTCCCATTGAAGTCATTGTAATGCAAATGATTTGTGCAGGGAGACTAAGAGAACCTGCATTAAGCTCTCTAACAAACTGCTGCATTCATCACAAACTAAAACTGTTATTAAGCAAAACAAAGACAGAATGCTACAGTGAGCTACATGACAGCCCAATCTAAGCAATAAATGCATCCTTGGATGGCCAGGCTTTGGGTACTTAATGTACTCAACACAATTGCCTTTTACTGTAAAGAATGCGGATGGCTGCAACAAGCTGTTAAGATTAGATATTCAAATAATGCTTCTTGCTTTACTTGGATTACATGCTCACCAGGTACATTCAAATCATTTGCCTTCATATGCCATGGATTATGTTGAGAATACACGGTCAGACTGAAACAATTATTTAGTCTACTTAACAACTGAATTTCACACAGTTAATTAAACTGCCACTGTTTTGAAGAGGCTTGTATTAATTCTTTTGCTATGCATTCTGATGGCAAGGAAGAGGGCGTCTGATTTCAATTAACTGTGAGATATTGCAAGGATTTGTGTTGAACCTACAAGGTCAATTCTTGGACTCTGTGGAATTCAATGAATTAAATACAATGTTCTGAGGCCTCTTACTTTTAACTATCTGTGCAGAACTAATAACAACCTTGTAGAAGTAATAATCTTTTATTTCCTATGTAGTTTAGAACAACTACAGATATATTTGGCCAGAAAAAAAATAAGGATGATGAGATATAAATAAAATTAAGTCATAATTTGAACAATATATAGAATTTGTTTAGTTGATTGACAGAGTATAAATTATACATAATAATGAAACAATAAAGATTAGTTAAGCAGAAGAAAAATAGAAAACACGTTTCTAAACAGAAAGTTAACATATTGACTTAAAACGATTAAATTTAGGAGAAAGAACAGGCGATAGGGAGATTTCTATTCTGTAATTTTGCAGTGGAATTATAACATATATAACTACATTAACTTTTTAGTTCTAATGTGTACAAAATTTGAAAATGACCTTTTATATGTAATTTTTGAATACATTAGAGAATATGGTTTTCACTGGATATGTGTAAAACGCCTGAATTTGTCTTTATCTTCCATGATATAAATGGAACCGCCACCAAGAACTAAGTCATTTGATATTTTCCTGAAAATTTTTTTAAGTTTACACTTTAAGTGATGAACATACATTTGAATAAATATATGGAATCTTACTGATTTTACCCTTAGTCTAATTATTAAGATTCCATCAGAGTGATGAGTAAAGTTTTTTTGTTTGGTTTTTTTGTTTTGTTTTGTTTTAGTATAACAAATATACATGTGGTGATTAATATGGAGCTGGAATTCTAGTAGACTGAAGAAACACTAAAATCTAGTAATAATTTCACCCTTAAAATTGTAAGTCATCAAATATTAAGGCATAATGAAAATTCATAGAATTTTTGCTACCATTTAACAGGGAAAGCATCTTAATTCTGAAACATCTTAGACTTAATTTTGAAAAGTATCTTCACTTTATTTTAAAATTTTATTTTTCTGTCAACATTTCTGTCTGTGTTTAGATCACTTGGATTTCTGTCAAAATTACCTGCTAATAATTTTGAAAACTTTTAGGCTTAAGTGAATCTGATTTTCCAAATTTCTCCTAAATATATGTCATAGCTTAATAAATATGACACTATCTATTTTCATAGATACTGTAGATATAGGTTATATAAAATAAGTCATATTCTAAGAATAACATTAAACATAACTCACCATTATATTACTAGAGAAATAGCCACATTTCTGAACATCAATTTTAATGAAAAGCAATTCTCTTCCTATATAACAAAATGCCAGAAGAAATTTGCTAAAATGTTGGGTACATTGTTCTAGAAGTTTCAGATAAGTACCTCCATTGCTTTTGGTGGATGTGGTTGGAAGTTTTTTTTGTCCTGTGCAGGCCCCTCAGACCAAACAAAGCTCTTTCACCTGTGGTCTTTCAACTGCTTATAAAATAGTTGTTCAGGGGCTTATATTAATAACAAACTGTTTAGCCTATGGCTTAGGCTTAATCATTGCTAACTCTTACAGTAAACTTAACCCATTATTCTTATATATGTTTTGTCATGTAGCTTGGTGTTTTTTCTCATTGCAGCATTTTCATTTGTTTCTTCTGTCCCTGGCTTGTGTCTCACTTGAGTTTCCTCTGCTCTTTCTCTGCCAGAATTTTCATAGTCTGGTTGCCCTCCCTATAATTCCTGCCTGTTTTATGACAATGAGTGTTTTATTTTAAAGAAAATTCAAGATAAAAATATTTACAAAGTTATCTCACATTTTCCCATTTTTCTTATTGAAACAAAACCCACAAATCAAATTTAAATTGCAAAACATTTTTTGATTATTATCTATAACTAGTAACCAACATTAATAAACACAATCATCCATAATCTGCTTTTTTGGGAATATTGGGATGGTTTTCTAAAATACTTCCGGCTGATTGGGGGTAATTGTAGTTTTACAGCAACCCTAAGAAAATTTAGGATCATTGGCAAGTTGTGACTATGGTAGTCTGAGACTGAAGGATCATAGCCAGATGCCTTCAAGCTGTAATGGATAAAGAATTCAAAGGAAAGTGCAACAAAGGTGTTCTGAGTCATTTATTCAGTTGTGCAATCCATTCCCATTAAATATTTTGCAAGGGAGTGTAAGGTTGTTCAGCCACTCTGTAATGTAGTATGGCAGTTTCTCAGAAAATTTGTAATCAATCTCCCCAAGGATCCAGCAATACCACTACTGGGCATATACCCTAAAGATACACATTCACACTCCAAAGCCATTAGCTAAACTGTGTTCATAGCAGCATTATTCATAATAGCAAGAACCTGGAAACAGCCTAGATGTCCCTCAAATAAAGAATGGATTAGCAAACTGTGGTACATCTACACAATGGAGTATTCTCAGCAGTAAGAAAAAATGGTGTCTTAAAATGTGCAGGCAAATGGATGGATTTGGAGAATATACTCCTAAACAAAGTACCAGAAGCCCAGAAAGATGGACAGGGGATGGACTCACTCATTAGTGGACTCTAAACAAAATAGCCTGAAGCAAAGCATGTCCAAGCTGCAAACCACAAATACTGAACAGCTTGGGATCTGAAAGACCTTGGACCGATACCTAGAATTCCACTCCTTCCAGAAAAACACCTGACCCAGTCTTGATGTTGGGCTGAGGAAAATGGATCTGCCAAGAGTGGATGCTGAACTAAGCAATATTGGGTCCTTGGGACTTCTGCCCTTCCTGGGGAGGAGATAAAGTGATGTGGAGAAGAGAGAGTGACTGGAAGGGCTGGGAGGGGGAAGTGAGCCTGAACAAGGATATACACGAATAAAAAATATGACTTTATTCATAATAAAAAATAAAAAAGTAAATATGAAGAAGGCATATATTTACGTTTACAAAAGGAAAACACACATAATAAGAAACTCCAGGAAATCTAAAGATAAGACCATAAATATGTATAGACAAGTTTAAGCTATTAATAAAATGCAAGAAATAAGAAAAAAAAGATTTTTCGAAGGGTCTTCTTCAATCAAAACTTATTTTCTTTAATGTAGAGTAAATCATCACTCTCTTATTTTCTGTGACAATAAAAACAAAACCTCTTCTCCAAAGTAAAATATCTGTTGACTTCAGTTTTAAAGTTAAAGCATTTACAATATATATATATATATTGAATTAAATCCAGCAACACTTATAATCAAATGTCTGTTACCAACTCTGACTACTCCTTTTACAGTCAAAATCTAAAAAAAAAAAGCAACAAAGTAATATATAGCATTCAGACTTTTTGTGTTTATTCTATTTTTGAATGAATTATTACTGTTTCTTTACTCCATTCTTTCTTAAGAAAATGCTTTACCTTTTTTTTCTCTATCAAGTCTACATATTTTTTGACTATACTGTAAACCTTTTGTAATTAATTAAAAAATGGTTGGAATGTCAGAGGACAGATTCACCCACAGAATTAAGCCATAAAGGAGTGTTCACTCACATCTTTAATCCCATCACTCAGGAGGTAAACATCTTTCTGTGAGTTGAATACCTAAGAGCCAGGCAATGGTAACAAGCACCTTTGATATTACTTGTAAGAATATCAAATAGGAAATAAGATAACTGGGTAGTTGGAGTGGTAGTGAGTAAACATCACCCTAGCTTGCCTCCTGGATATGGCATGCTAGAGGATTACAGCCTAGTCATGTTGCAACCATGCCCAGGCCCACAGAGTTCTCTTTGATGCACCACACCTGGGGCTTTTTTCTACATAGTCACCCTTTCCTTTAAAGAAACCCAATATGTGCAGAGCAGATATTCTCTTTCTCTGCTCCTTCTTTCCCCCCTCTCTCGTTTCTTCCTCTCTTCCCCATCCACTCCCTGGATGTCCAGACCCCAATAAACTCAACATGGTTTCCCAGCCGCATTTCAGCGTGTTCCATCCTTCCAGGCACAAAATACTAACAGGGAGGAGTTCAGCTTCTAATGCCAGTTCCCTGGTTGGCTGAGGAAAGGTAGGTTTGGAGTGAACTGGTGCATGAAGAAAGGCCTGAGGAGTTAGCTTGGTGAGAAATGAAGAATAAGTATGTACCAGCACAAAAGTATGTACTTGAGGAGTTAACTTGATGAGAAAAGAATTGGTTCTTTTCTCTACCTTTCTGATATATCAACTGTTCACTAATATCTGGCTTTAGGTTTATAGTATGATGTTTCTGGACTGCCCTAGGACCAAGTTTAGAACCCACAGTCCCAAATAATGATACAAAGACTCATATTAATTACAAACTCTCTGGCTTATGGCTAAAACTCATTATCAACTGTGTCCATTGTGGGCATCACAGGTTTTCACTATAATAACAAATAAAATTTTTGTAATAGGTGGACCTTAGAAAAACAACACGTTATACCAAGGCTGTGATTGAACCAATTTTATTTATTTTATGAGTAACAAGAAAAAAATCAAAAGCTGATGATTAAAGGAAGCAGAATCTTTTTCAAGGGCATGGTTCCATGAATTAAAGTAGATCAGTATCATTTCTTTCTCCTAAATATTACAGTTAGTTTCAACTTGGGAACCAAATCTTAAGTATAAAGACAAATAGGGTCTCTACTGATTTTTAAATCAGCTCATGATCCATTTAATTTACCTTTTTACATAACAAAATTATTCACTCTTAACTATAGAAAAGTATTACACAGAGTTACACATTGCATGTAATAGCTGACAATTGACCCATATCTGTAAATATAAATAGAATTTTTATCATATCACACTGGGTCATCTGTGTGCTCCTGATAGCCACACTTAAATTACAAGCTACAAGTCACTTCTACTTTTGATTTGAATTATAGAAAAATTTATTACCATGAACCCTCAAAACTTCAGTTGAAGCAAAATAGAAATAATCAAACATTAACACTAACAAAATAAACATAACTACCACATCTTTTATTTGTATTTCTTTCTGACTTTGAAAATTAAACTCATAAATAAAGTAAGGCAAAGAAAATAATATTTTCTACAGAATCCCAAAACAACCGAGGTAGAATATTTGATTTAACTTTCTGCTTGCTCTAATGGGGAGATTAATAAAATCATCCCTTGTTACCAAGACAAGTCAATGCTATAATATATTTAGATTTGCTATAATATATTTCTCCGTTTAACTTAACCGACCTTGCAGTACATGTCCTCTGCATGAATTTTCCTGCATACAAATTGTGGGTTTAGTAAAGTTACAAAAATGCCATTCATTTTTAAATGAAGAGTAAGTATATACCAGCACAAAACTTCTATTAATAACATTAAAAATGCATCTGTAATGGTTTATTTTATATAATCCCATTTTCCTAATAAGACTGTATATTTTATCCCAAAGTAAAATTTTGAATAATTCTCAATAGTTATAGCATGCAAAAAATACCAAAGATATTTTTAGTGAATATTAGGATTTTGTACTTTTTGGAATAAAAAAGATAACTGAAATCAATTTCACTTATTTCTACAATTTTGCTGTGTATGTCATTTCTAAGATTTGACAAAATTAACATTATAAAGATATTTGCTTTTATTTCAATTATTTCTTACATTTTTATAAAAAATTAAAAAATAGCTCTGCATTTGATCTTATCATTCTTAAATATACTATATATAATTTATAAATAACTTATAATTATATATGCATAAAGAAAAGGAATAATTTACACGTAATATAAATCTGTACTATTGATCTCCTTATTTTTTCAAAAGGGCCATACACTACTTCTTCACTTGTAATATGTAATTAAGTCTTACGTTCTTAAAATTTCAAATATGTTAAATTAGAAAACAGCAAACAATTAAACAGAAAGAAAAACCTAACAGCAACATCAAAATTTAGTGATTTTAGTTGTATTATAATTTATTACTCACATTTATAATGCTATCATGATGTTTAATTATTCATATTATTAGTCATAATATCCTACACATACCTTACTCAAGATTCCTTTGCACAAGCAACAAATCAGAAATATAAAATTTATAGAAACTTTTATATTTAATTTCACAATTAATCACATTGTAATTTTAATGCAAAAAATGTATTTACTTCTTCACTGTATAAACAACTTTTATATCCTTAAGAGTATTACTTTGCAGACTTTGACTGAAGGCTTGTTCCACCACACCCTGGCTCACTTTCCCCATTATTAATGCATCTGATTAATGTAGAGATGGAGCAAAAGTTTGAATGGCTGCACACAGCAGTCCTGATCAGGCAGTTTTTAATGCTATTTTTTTCTCAGTAAATCAAAATAAATTTTATAAAGTCCTAAAGTTTTAGAGCATCACTCTATACTAGTTTATATAGTCACCAGTTCTGTCTTTATAACCATTACCATTTCTATGCTACAAATAGCCTACACAGCCCAAATTGATAACATTGTCCAAAACAATTGCATTATTATTTTCAGGCTCATAAAATAATTTGTTTCAGGTGTTTATAACTCTTTATCATCTGTATTTGTGCTTACTTTGAATTGTCAGGGAAATTGAAAGATATTGTAGTTGTTCCTCTGTCTTTATTTAGACCTCTTCAAAGGCCACTGACTGGGTCTAACTCATAATCCTGCTCCATTTCTGCACCAAAATTTCAGCTAACCAAAGCTCAACCAAATATTGAAGAACTCTTCAATATTTCATTTGTCCTAATTTGGGCATTAAATCATATTCTTAAGGGATTTTCCTTTATACAGACCAAATTACATTTAAATAGCAGAAGCTACTATAATCCAAATATTTGGCAATCAAAACTATGTACATACATGTCCCTATTGTAACTTTTTCAATCATGACATGAAAACAACTTAACCTGAAGTGTCTGCTGTTCATGATACTTACAAGACTTACTTTTCCTTTATTGGCATTGCTATGATAATTAAACTACCAATGAACTTGCATACATATCTCATAAAATCTAAGATGTTTTACAACATTTTCACATTACAAACAATACTAAGATACTATATACTTCTACAAGACAAACCATTATATAACACAGAGAATGTACCATTAAATATTAAATTATTGGAAGATAATATATTTGGTCCAGTAGATATTTTGATTCTAATACCTTAAATGATCCAATGTTATTGATAACCAATGGTGAGTCCATCCTAAGTCCATTTGCTTCCTCAATCATTTGGTTCAATTAAATATCACATAATTGGCTGTGAAATATAACATAAATGCATATAATACATACACATGAGACTTGCACATGTATGTGTGTGTCATTTGATTACCATTTTTACAAATGTGATATTTCAGGCATTTGGATATTGGCTGTGATCATGACAGCTCTATTATCACCAATGAAATCAAGTTTATCATTGAAAGGAATTTTCTTTTTTTTTTCTTCTTTATTTTGTATTTATCAAAAAAACAGTAAAAGGATTTTAAAACTGCTGAAGAGTTAACAATAACTATACAGAGGATAATAATCATAAGCATGGCTTATCAAGGGTGGAAATGCAAATAAGATTACTACACATATATTTTCTTTGTGTTCAGCTTTCCCTCAGATTTTTTTTCCATCCCTGTATATCCTTATTGAAGGTCCAAGTGGCATCTTGCACCATTTTACCTGAAGAATAATGATCCATTTCCTTTGTATTTCTAAATTTGGTAAATAACTCACTCCTGAGTATTTTAGATAGTATAAAATTACATACACAATAATTGTAAGAAGAATGAACACATTTATGCAAACAAATAAATATCGATGTATCTCAAGATCTGGGTGACTCTTAGAAGCTGAAACAATTTTGAACTTAGTGTCAAAGAAGGCCTGTGTTTCCAAGAATGTATACTGAGTGACAACTCAGCTTAGAGAAAATATAAAGAAACCAACAGCAAAAGAGTCTGAATCTCAGATATCTGCACTGGAACTGATACCAGAATTACAGCAGGGAAATGGGCCAGGACAATGAACAATAAGCTGATGGAAAATAAAATACCATCTTTGATAAATAAAAATGGCAGTGCTTAAGTATTTCTGGAAGGCAAATCTTTCCCATGATGACTTTGCACATGTTCAAACAAAAACATCTAAGCAGTAAAACATTTAGAAAGCTCCATATATTCCTACCTGGTTCTTGTTGGTGCAGGAAGACAGAAATGATAAAAGATGAAATCTGTAGTACAAGAGACACATGACCAGAAATTGTTGGGAGCTCTCCAAGTGAGTTGTATGTGTATATGTCAAAACACAAATAAAAAATTTGTTTTTCCTTTTCCCAATGCTCTCATAATTTGAATAAAAATTAATACAAGTTTTGGAAGGGAGAAAAAAAAGACTTTTACTTTTCTTTTTAAAAACTTGTGCTCAAATTAAATATGGTCACAGAATATATGCAGCAATATGTAAATGAAAAAAACATTGTTATTACACACTTTCAAGTTTATGGGTTCTTTAGCTTGCTGATTAAGAAATTCTTTCTAAGATATGAAGTTTCAGGCCATAAAATAAAACTGAACATATGATAAAATTAAAGCTTCTGTATATATGTGCTACAAATTATTACATGGGATGCATCATTCTTATTCTTATATTTTATAACTAATTTAGAAATGGAAGTATCTTTCATTATGTAGGATGAGCTCCTTTTTAAATATATTCATTATATCCTGCTTTGATGACTATTATGAAATGATCTGCAATTAAGAAAGGATCCTTTAAGAGATGATTATATTGAGAGGTCTACAAATTCATAAATGAGTCTAGTGACCTTTCATTAAACAACTCAGGGATTTAACTTTTCTATTTTACATATTAAAAAATACTATCAGTGGTTCAGAATATAATCCATTACTACACATGATATTTTCTGTCACCATTGTTTTAAAATTTCAAGTCATTGTAAGTATATATTAAAATAATAGAAAAAAGAAAAGAATGAAAAAGTTTAAAACATTGCCTAGTTCACAGTGTTTTCAACAGTACTTAAACAGATTATGATCATCAAATTCCAAGTGCTAATAGCAAAATAAACTGCTAATTGCTTCATAATATCCACAATATTGTAGTATTAACTGTAACAAAAGAGGAAAGAAGCAATAACCTCTAATAAAAAAATCATGAGCCAACTAGTAAGAACATGCTTTTTTCTTCATGTGAAATACTTAAAAAAATTAATAAGATTTCATAAATTTTGTATAACAAAGCAGATTCTCTATCCCTGGATATCTCATTATTCCATTGTACAGTTCACTTTTCAGGTGTTTACCTCTTGTGTTGAACTCATTGCACTTGTCATCAGCTTAATAAAGCTTATTCTTTCTTGTTTAAATTTTCTCGATTTAGTTTGTTATTTTGCCACCTTCCAAAAAATGTCTTTGACCAATCACGTTCTAGTATTTGGGCTAAAAGTAAATATCAAAATTTTGTTATTCTCTGTTACTAGTAGTAACAACTATAAAAGAGTAAAGATAAATTAACACTGTTTAAAATTTAAGAAACTAAAATATATCATAAATTTTCCCTTGAAATAATTCATTCTGATTATGATTTTCTCTCCCTCTAATCTTTTTATTTTCTCTGCACTTACCCTCCCCTTCAGATGCACAACTATTATGTCTCTAATTAGAAAAGAGGTTTGAAAAGTTAATAATAAAATGTAACAAAAATATAATACAAAAAGATAAAAACTTAACATTTTCTAATAGGGGGAAAAACAAACAGAAAACAATTAAGTTCCAGAGAAAGCACAGAAAGACCTAAATATATGTATTTACAGGAAAACCATAAAAGCATAAAACTGGAAAAATTAGTATACAGAAGGACCTGTGGAGTAAAGACAGAGAACAAAAAACAAAGTAGTATCAGAAATATACTAAAATACCTATCCATAAATCTGGTTCTACAGAAAGCACTAGAGGAAAAACTCTAATCTAATGTTCTCAAATACACCCATGAAACCACAAACAATCAATAATCCCTCAGAAGAAAAGCCCAAAGAAGAGAAATGCATACAAGCTACCACCAAAAATAACAAGAAATAACAATTAGTGGTCATTAATATCCCTTAATATCAATGGACTCAATTCCCCTATAAAAAGACACACCCTAACAAGATGGATACAAAAACCGAAGCCATCCTTCTTTCTGCTGCAAACAAAAAACACATCTCAACTTCAAGGAGAGTCACAGGATTAGAGTAAAGTGTTAAGAAAAGACTTCTCAATCAAATGGGCCCAAGAAAGAAGCTGGTATTGCCATCCTAATATCTAACAAAGTAGTCCTCAAACTAAAAACAATTAAAAGAGATCAGGATGGAAATTACTTATTCATCTCAGGAAAAAATGATTAAGATGATTTCTCAATCCTGAATATTTATGACCTTAATATAAGGGCACATACATGTGAAAAAGAAACACTACTAAAGCTGAAACCACACATAAAATGTCACACTCAAGTAGTAGGAGCCTTCACTACTTCAACCTTGGATAGGTCAACCAGACACTCTCAACAGAAAAATAAGGGATCTAACAGAGATTATGTTGTAAATGGACTAATAGATAATTACAGAAGCTTCCAACCAAACACAAAGGAATATACATATTTCTCAGCACCCAATGAAACTTTCTCTAAAATTGACCACATAATTGGTTATATAGCAAATATTAAGAGATACAAAAAGAAGAAAGATCCTCTTGTATCATATCAGACCCTCATGGTCTAAAGTTAAAGTTCAACAACATCAAAAATCACAGAAATCCTACCAACTCATGGAAACTAAACATTACTAAACTGAGCCACATCTGGAACAAGAAAGAAATTTAAAAAGAAACCAAAGTCTTCTTAGAATTTAAGAAAAATGAATCCACAATATATCAAATCATATGAAAAAGAATAAAAGCAGTCTTAAGAGGAAAATTCATAGGACTCAATGACTATGAGAAAAACCTAGAGAAATCCCACAAAAGAGAACTAAAAGCATAGCTGAGAGCCTTACAACATTTAGAAGCAAACACATGTAGAAGGAGTAGATGGCAGAAAATCAAACTTAGTACTGAAATTAATACAATTGAAAAAAAATAACAATACAAAGAATCAATGAATTGGCTCTTTGAGAAAGTCAGCAAGATAGATAAACCCTTATCCAAACTAACTTAAAAGTAGAGAGACATATCCAAATCACATAATCAGAAATGAAAAGGAGGACATCACAGCAAACCCCCAGGAAATATTGAGAATTATCAGGTCATTCTTTGAACATCTATACTTCACAAAAATGGAGAAATGGAAAGCTTTCTGGACAGGTACCATTTACCAAAATTAAATCAAGATCAGATTAAAGACCTCAACAGATCTATAAAAAAAAAAAAAAGAAAATTGAAGCTGTCATTAAAAGTCTCCCAATTAAAAAAAACCCAGGCCCAGATTGTTTCATCATAGAATTCTACAAGACATTAAAAGAAGAGCTAATACCAATACTCCTCAAATTTCTCCATGGAGTAGAAACTGAAGGAATATTGACAAACTCTTAAGGCCACAATAACCCTGATAGTCAAGCCACTCAAAGACCCCCAAAAGAAAGAGAATTACAAACGAATTTCCCTCATGAACATTAATGCAAAAATTCTAAACAAAATTGAGATTCTGGCAAACCAAATCCAACAAGATATAAAAAAAAGGCTATTTACCATGATCAAGTAGGCTTCATTGTAGAAATTCAGGCATGGTTGAACATATAAAAAACTATAAATGTAATCTGTCATATAAGCAAATTGAAGGAAAAAAACACATGATCATTTCCTTAGATGCTGAAAAAGCCTTTGACAAAATCCAACACTCCTTTATGATAAATGCCCTGAAGAGATATGGAACACAGGGAAAATATTTCAATATAATTAAGGTGATTTCCAAGAAGCCAACAGCCAACACCAAACTAAATGGAGAAATACTCAAAGCAATACCACTAAAATCAGGAACCAGACAAGGATGTCCTCTCTCCCCTTATCTATTCAATATAGCTCTTGAAGTTTTAGCAAGAACAATGAGAGAATGAAAGGAAATTAAGGGAATACAAATTGGAAAAGAAGAAGTAAAACTATCTCTATCTGCAGATTATATGACTGTATACATAAATGACTCACAAAATTCTACCTGGGAACTTCTACAGCTGATAAACACTTTCAGCAATGTAGCAGGATACAAGATTAACTCAAAGAAATCAGTAGCCCTTCTATACACTAAAGATAAAGGTACTGAAAAAGAAATAAGGGAAACATCATCCTTTCTAATAGGTGCAAATACCATTAAATACTATGGTGCAACAATAACCAAAGAACTAACAGAACTATTTGACAAAAAAATTTTAAATCACTGAAGAAAGAAATTGAAGATGATATAAGAAAATGGAAAAATTTCCATGTTTCTGGAAAGGTAGGATCGTCATAGTAAAAATGGAATCTTACCAAAAGCAATATACAGATTCCATGAAATTCCAAGCAAAATCCCAACACATTGTTTTCCAGACCTTGAAAAACTATACTCAGTTTCCTTTGAAATAACAGAAAAGCCAGGATTGCCAAAACAATTTTGTTCAAAAAAGAACCTAAGGAGGCCTCAACATCCATGACTTCAAGTTACACTATAGAGCTACAGTCATTAAAAATAACCTGGTACTGGTACAAAAACAAACTTGTTGATCATTGGAATTAAATTGAAGACCCAGACATTAATCCATATACCTATGAATAATTAATCTTTGACAAAAATATCAAAAATATTCATTGGAAAAAAGATAGTATCTTCCACAAATTGTGATGACAGAACTGGATGGCAGTGTGTAGAAATATGTAAATAGATTCATGCCTATCACCCTGCACAAAACTTAAATCCAAGTGGATCAAAGACCTCAACACAAACCCAGCCACACTGAACTTGATAGAAAAGAAAGTGGTAAATACCCTCCAATACACTGGCATAGGTAACTACTTTCTATATATAATACCAGAAGCACAGACACTAAGAACAATAATCAGTAGTTGGGACCTCCTGAAACTGAGAAGCTTCTGCAAAGTCAAGGACCCAGGAAATAAGACAAATGACAGTCTAAAGAATGAGAAAAGATTTTTCCCAACCCTACAAGTGCAGAGTACTGATATCTAACATATATACATATATATATATATATATATATATATATATATAAGAAACTTAAAAACTTGAGCTCAAAGCCCTAAATAATCCAATTAAAAAAGAGATTCAGAACTAAAAAAGGAATTCTCAGCAGAAAAATTGCAAATGGCTGAAAGGCACATGAAAAAGTGCTCAATATCTTTTGCCATCAGAGAAATGCAAATCAAAACAATTTTGAAATACCACCTTAGACCTGTCAGAATGTCTAAGATTATAAATACACATGACAGCCCATGCTGAGGAGGATGTGGAGCAAGAAGAACACTCCTCCTTTGTTAGTGGGAGTGTAAGCTTGTTCAGCCACTCTGGAATGTAGTATGGAAGTTACTCAGCAAACTGGGAATCAATATCCCCAAGGATCCATAATACCTCTATTGAGCATATACTCTAAAGATGCATATTCATACCCCAAAAGCATTAGCTGAATTATGTTCATAGCAGTAATATTTGTAATAATACAAACCCAGAAACAACCTAGAATGCCCTCAACTGAGGTATGGATTAACAAACTGTGGTACATCTACACAATGGAGTACTACTCAACAGTAAGAAAAAATGGTATCCTAAAATTCACAGGCAAATGAATGGATTTGGAGAATATCATCCTGAGTGAGATATCATAAATTCAGAAAGATAAGCAAGCGATGTACTCACTCATTAGTGGTCTTTAAACAAAAAGCAAAGAACATCCAAGCTGCAAATCACAATCACTGAACAGCCTGACATCTGAAGCACCTTGGACTGTCACCTTAAAGCCCATTTCCTCAAGGAAAACATCCTACCCAGTCTTGATTTTAGAATGAGGAAATAGGATTTGGCTGGAGTGGATGCTGAACTAATCCACCTCGGGACTTCTTGCCTTTCCTGGGAAGGGGATAGGGGGATGGAGAGAGGAGAGGCTGAACTGGAGGGGTCAGGAGGGGAAAGGGAGTTTGACCATGGGAATACATAAATTAAAAAATGATATTTTATTCTATAAAAATAAAAAAGAAATGCCAAAAAGAGAAAGAAAATATAGCAAAATAAAAATAAGATGATAGATAATATACATGTATTAGAAAATATATACCATATTTATTTTTCTTAGTCTAGGTTACCTCATTGAGCAGATTTTGTTTTCCTATTTCAGTCAATTTGCCTGCAAATTTTATGATGTCTTTTTATTGTCAAATTAATAATACTATATTTTTTAAAGGTACCCAATTTTCTTCTTTTTTCTTTTTTGTTTTTGCCATTATTATATTTAGGTATTCTCCCTGTATTCTTGATCTCTCCAGGGCTTTAATCATAAAGGAGTGTTGGATTTTGTCAAAGGCTTTTACAGCATCTAAGCATATGATCATGTGGTTTTGTTCTGTTAGTTTGTTTATATGATGGATAACATTTACAATTTTTCGTATGTTAAATCAGCCCTGCATTTCTGGGATGAAGCCTACTTGGTCATGGTTGATGATATCTTTTATGCATTGTTGTATACGGTTTGCCAAAATTTTGTTGAGAATTTTCACATCAATATTCATGAGGGAAATTGGTCTGTAATTCTCCTTTGTTGTGTCTTTGAGTGGCTTGGGTATTAGGGTAATTTTGGCCTCATAAAAGGAATCTGGCAATATTCCTTCAGTATCTACTGTGTGAAATAGTTTGAGGAGTAACGGTAGTAATTCTTCTTTGAATGTCAGGTAAAATTCGGCACTAAAACCATCTGGACTAGGGCTTTTATTTTTGGGGAGGTTTTTAATGACAGCTTCAATTTCCTTAAGAGTTATAGGCCTGTTTAGGTAATTAATCTGATCTTCATTTAAATTTGGTAGATGGTACCTGTCCAGAAAGCTGTCCATTTCTTCTAGGTTTTCCATTTTTGTGAAATACAGATTTTCAAAATATGATTTAATAATTCTCTGTATTTCCTGGGGGTCTGTGGTTATGTCCCCCTTTTTATTTCTGATTTTGTTGATTTGAACACTCTCTCTCTGTTTTTTGATTAGTTTGGCTAAGGGTGTATCTATCTTGTTGACTTTCTCAAAGAACCAACTCTTAGATTCGTTGATTCTTTGTATTGTTTTTTTTTTTGTTTCAATTGTGTTGATTTCAGCTCTAAGTTTGATTATTTCCCGCCATCAACTCCTTCTAGGTGAGTTCATTTCTAATTGTTCTAAGGCTTTCAGTTGAGCTGTTAGGTCTCTAGTGTGGGATTTCTCTAGGTTTTTCATATAGACATCTAGCGCTAAGAATTTTCATCTTAAGACTGCTTTCATTTTGTCCCACAAGTTTAGATACGTTGTGGATACATTTTCATTGAATTCTAGGAAGACTTTTGTTTCTTTCTTAATTTCTTCCTTGACCCAGAGATAGTTCAGCTGAGTGATGTTTAGTTTCCATGAGTTGGTAGGCTTTCTTTGGGTTTTGATGTTGTTGAACTCTAACTTTAGGCCCTATTGGTCCAACATGTTTGTTACAAGGGATTATTTCCATTTTGTTTTATCTGTTGATATTTGCTTTATGACCAACTATGTGGTCAATTTTGGAGTAAGTTCCATGAGGAGCTGAGAAATATGTATATCCCTTTGCGTTTGGTTGGAAGCTTCTGTAGATATCTATTAAATTCATATGCATCATAACCTCCTTTAGACTCCTTATTTCTCTGTTGAGACTCTGTCTGGTTGATCTATCCAGGGTTGAAAGTGGAGTATTGAAGTATCCCACTATTAGGGTATAAGAATTGATGTGGGATTCGAGCTTTAGCAGTGTTTCTTTTACATAAGTAGGTGTCCTTATATTAGGGGCATAAATATTTAAGATTGAAATCTCCTCTTGACCAATTTTTTCTGTGATGAATAAGTAGTGACCATCTTGGTCCCTTTTAATTGCTTTTAGCTTAAAGTCTACTTTGTTAGATATTAGGATTACAACCCCCGCTTGTTTCTTAGGATCATTTGACTGGAAAATCTTTTCCCAACTCTTTATTCTAAGCCTGTGTCTGTCTTTGCAGTTGAGGTGTGTTTCTTGTAGGCAACAGAAGGATGGCTTTTGTTGTTGTATCCATCTTGTTAGTGTGTGACGTTTTATAGGAGAGTTGAGACCATTGATATTAAGGGAAATTAGTGACCATTGATTGCTATTTCTTGCCATTTTTGGTGGCAACTTGTTTGTATTTCCTTTCTCTGGGGTATTCTTCTGTGGAATTATTGATTGTTTGTGATTTCGTGGGTGTATCTGGGGTCCTTAGGTTGTAGTTTTCCCTCTAATACTCTCTGTAGTACTGGATTGGTAGATAGATATTGTTTCAGTCTGACTTTGTCCTGAAATACCTTGTTTACTCCATCTATGGTGATTGATAATTTTGCAAGGTATGGTATTTTAGTTCGGAAGCCATGCTGTTTTAGTGTCTGTATAACTTCTGACCAAGCCCTTCTAGCTTTCATCGTTTCCATTGAATAGTCAGGCGTTATTCTGATGGGTCTGCCTTTATATGTGAGTTGGCCCTTTTCTTTTGCAGCTCTTAAAATTTTTTCTTTGTTCTGTATATTTTGTGTTTTGATTATAATGTGGTGCACTGATTTTTTTTGGATCATATCTATTTGGTGTTCTGTAAGCTTCTTGTATCTGTATAGGCATTTTGTTCTTCAGGTTAGGATAGTTTTCTTCTATGATTTTATTGAAAACATTATCTGTGCCTTTGAGCTGGTATTCTTCTCCTTCTTCTATTCCTATCATTCTCAAATTAAGTCTTTTCATGGTGTCCCAGATTTCCTGAACATTTTGAGTTATGGCTTTTAATAGTTTTACTATTTTCCTTGACTGATATATCTATTTGAGCTACTGAGTCTTCCACTTTAGAGATTCTATCTTCCATCTCTTGAACTCTGTTTGTTATGCTTGTATCTGTGGTTCCAGCTTTTTTCTTCAGGTTTTCTATTTCCATCTTTGCCTCATTTTGTGCCTTTTTTATTGCTTCTATTTCAGCTTTCGTTCCTGGCATGTTTCTTTCATATATTTGTTCATCTCTTCCAATTATTTGTTTGTATTTTCTTCTATTTCTTTAAGGCTATTTTTCATATCTTCTTTGAGAGCTTCGATGATCATCAAAAAGGATTTTTTGGTGTTGCTTCCTTCTGTATCCTCTTCATTGCTGAGATCACGTCTTTTATTTGTAAGATTTCCACTTTCTTCTGGAGTTACCTTGTTGTTCTTTGTATTATTATGTAAGTTTTTGCACTGACATTTGCCCATGGCTTCAGTGGTTCACAATTAGGTGGCTCCTGGTCAATTGTGGCACTCGGGCTTGTGTGCCTCCTGTCACCTCTCAGGGCAGGGTCTGAGTCTGTCCTTCAGGGACCCCAGTTGTTATCTGTTTGCTCAGTTGGAGGAGGAGGTGAGTAGCCATGCAAATTCCCTCAGCAGCAGCTGGGGCTGGGGGGGAAATGGACAGGTAGACTTTATCTGTGCCTGCTACAGAGTGTGCTCCCCAATTTTCTTTATCAGTTCTTTAGTTGAGAGACAGCTAGTTACTATTAATTTCTAGACTATATGATTAGAGCAGCATTGCCTGAGATAGTGTTTTTATGATGGAATTCTTTCGTTTTATATCCAAAAGAATGATAGTAGGATCTTGAGGTAGCTGATTTCCCATCTTCCCAGGGAGAGGTCACTCTGATATTTATGGAACAGTAGAAGTTTTCACTCCAAGCAACAATGTATGAGTGTTCCACTTACTGCACATCTTTGCAAGCATGGGCTACATTTTGTATTATTAATCTCAGCAGTGATGGGTCTTAAAATAATTTTAGTTTACATTTTCCTTGGGCAAAGAACATTGAACAATTCTTAAAGTGTTTCTCAGCCTTTTGATTTTCTTATATTGAGATTTCTCTGTCTAGATATGTACCCCATGTTAACTGAGCCTCGGTTTTCTTGATATTTTGTTTTCCTAATATATAATATATGTGTAGTTGGTAAAATCTGTTTCCATTATGAAGGCTTTGTTTAATGATGGTGGCTTTTTTGCTTTGTTTTGTTTTGTTTTTTGCAAGCAGAAGTTTCCTAGATTCATGAGGTCTCATTTATTAATTGTTGATTCTAGTACCTGTGTCAATGATTTTCTGTTCAGAATAGCTATTCCTATGCACTGAGTTCAGATATATTCTCTACTATCTCTTATATCTGCTTCAGTTTTTCTGGTTTTTATGTTGAAGTCTTTAATCCATTTGAAATGAGTTTCTTGAAGTGTGCTAGGTATTGGTATTCTTCATATAGGTGTTCAATTTGACTAGTATCATTTCATGAAAATTATGTAATGTTCAAATTTGTATTTATGGCTTCTTCACCAAAAGGTGTCCACATATGTGTGATTTATGTTTGCATCTTCAGTTTCTTTTATCTGATCAATACTGTAGTTTAGAAATATGATAAAATGCAAGATTTTTGCCCTAACATAGTTTATCCTGGTTATGATTTCTCTTCCCTTTACTCCTTTATTTCTTCTGTGTTTTCCCTTCTCTGCAGACACATAATTATTATGTCTCTAATTAGAAAACAGGTTTTAATAGTGAATAATAAATTTTAATAAAAATATCATACAAAATATTTAAAAAACTATCATCTTATAATTCAAAAACAAATTAAAAATTTAATGATAACTTTATCTTTGTGGTATAGAAACCATCTCAAGTAATTGTTTCAGTCAAAAATTTTACCTTTGTGATGCTTAATTTTAGGATAAATTTTACTTTGCAAGACAAAATGCAATGATAAGTATTGTCAGTTTTGTACTGTGTAAACTTAGAAGTGTTGAATAGGATATGAGGCTGAATAGAAATGTTTGCTGCATCCCTGTGTCACTTATGATTTTGGGCAGCACTGAAAATGATAGTCTCAATTATAAAAACAAAACCATAAAAGTCATATATCAATGGTTTGTTATTGATCTCAAATTAGGCATGCTTTGTGTTAAAGAAATTAACCCAAGAGAAATTTTGCAAAGATGAATGATTTAAATGTAAATATCTGAATGGAAAGAATGCATTCTCTTTTCCTCTTTTTTTTAAAAAAAGCATTCAATGTTTTTTCTTCTTTTAAACACAGGATTTTCCTTCATATAATTGCACTTTTCTGTGTTCTCACAAGTGAATGAAAGAATAAGCTGCATGAATTTAAAATACCAATATAATTAACATTTTATTTGCCCAGGGAGGACATAAAGGTCCTGGTTAAAATAACTGCTACACTGATTTGGTTCTTTCCGTGTCTCAGGAGTTAACAACAGAAGGGCACAGATTATTAAACAGAGTGCTCTATACTCTGTTCCTTCATTTCGTAAATTTATGCCAAATAATTACTAAATAATAGTGTTTTAATGTCAATAAGGCTCTATTTACCATAAACCAAATATCAGTCAAAATTTTATGTAAGATACAAATGAGTATACATTAATTAATATGGGTGACATGTCTAACAGATATATGTAGGTGAAAAAATCTTTCAAGGGACAGCAAGTTGGACTGTAAAACTCTGGAATCTATTTTTTTTGTAAGTTTCTTAAAGGTGAAGATATTCTTTTGCAACCTTCACATTCTGTACTTTGTAATATTAAAACACACTTTTCCTTAGATTGCTTACTCTGATCTTGATGTGAGATGTTTTTTCTGCATGTAGGCACCATAAGAATATGACCAGTCCTGTGCACAGACAAAGTTTGTATGCCTGTGTGTATGACTTTTACAACTTTTAAAATTGTTCAAATTTGTTGACTTAATAAAAACAATAAATCTGCAAATTAGTAGTCTAAGGTTGATTGTTATGAACAAAAGTAGATATGCCATCTTTCCTCATCTTTAAAATACTGACGAAAATATTTTCTATGTTATATATATATATAATTTGGTGATTTTACGTCATGCACCCCATCAACCTCAGTTATCAGTCCTCGCAGATTCATACACACTCTTATTATCTCCCCATTTATAAAAATGCCCATTAATGCTGCTCATTTACTTACTAGAACCTAATTAAACTCCCTGTGGCCAGACCCTTTAAAAAACAAGTCTTTCCTCAGCCACACCCCTGCCAGAGACCATCAATGCAGAAGTGAGTCACTGTGTTATTTATCTATGTTCTAGTCTTGAGATTTTGTATACAATGACATATTTTAAGTTCAATAATGAGTTAGTACATACCCTGCTTATCTTTCTGAGTTTATGATACCTCGCTTAGGAGAATATTCTCCAAATCCACCCATTTGCCTGCAAATTTCAGGATATCATATTTTCTTACTTCTGAGTAGTACTCCATTGTGTAGCTGTGCCACAGTTTGTTATTCCATTCTTCATTTAAAGGGCATTTAGGTTATTTACAGGTTCTTGCTATTAAAAATAATGCTGCTACGAGCACAGTTGTGTTAATGCTTGGGGATGGGAATGTGCATCTTTAGGGTATATGCCTAAAACTGGTATTGCTGGATCCTTGGGGAGATTGGTTGCCAGTTTTCTAAGAAAGCATCATAATGCATTCTAGAGTGGCTGAGCAAGTTTACATTCTCACCAACAGCTCCCCTGCTGCTATTATACCAGCAGTGGTCTTGGCAGACTATGTTTCACACCGGAGCTGTGTGTCAGTCTCAGGGCCTGGGTTCAGGCGGGGGAAGTTCTTTCTTTGTTTTTTTAGTTTATAATGACATTTGTTTTCTTGGCTTGCAGTTTTCTTCCTTCATGTGCTGTTACCAAATTTGGTAAAACTCTCCTTTAAAATTCATTTGTACAACTTCAATATTCTTTTTGAAAGAGGCTCAAACTCATATATCTCAAATAGTTAATTCAATATAATAATGATAGTTAATTAGTAATTAATAGTTATTTAATAATTAATTCATTATTACAGCAACACAAAGTTTAAAATTTCCTAAAATTGCATGTATTTTTCTTATAGTCAGGGCAAACATTCACTATAATGTAGGTCTAGCCTATATTTATAAACTTTTCAAAATACTGTTTCTTTGCAATAAAAATATTTTCAGTAGGATTAAGCAAAGTATATGATTTTCAGATATTCTTGTTCAAAATGAGATAAAAAATAGAAAGTAATGGCAGCATTAGTCATTAAGAATTTTGAATTCTAGCTACATAAAATCTATTTCATTTCAAGGTTTCTAGGCCTGTTAATAATTCTCTCTGATTCCCTGCTCTGCTTTCTGAGTGATTCTCCCTATTAGCAATGGCAGCATGATCTTGCATCTGAATAATTGTATTCTGTGTGCTTCTATCATATACAGTTTTCAAGTATTGTATCTTGTTTCTCTTTTGATCTTTTTTGGCTCACTTTTCTATTTTACATACATATATATCTACATATATATATATATGTACATATTACAATGTTTTGTAATTTTATTCACTCCTATTCTCCCTTTTAACCCCCTCTCCCCACGTCTTGTTTTCTCTCCTCTTTTCCCTCCTTTTTCTCCTTTCCTCTCCCCTCTATCATCTCCCCTCTCCTGGCTTTTCTTCCCTTCTCACTCCTGTTGATACCTTCTTTCTTCTGAACTAATCTGCCTTTTACTTCAAGCTTTTCTGGATGTGTATGAGAATCACAGTACATCATTACAGTTACTTTTTTATATCTGAGACTCCCCAAATATCAACCATTCTGATGTGCTACTTATTCAGTATTGATAGTCAAACATTTATGGTTTTACCAGCTATAATGAAAGTCAAATCATTACTTTTAGCAGGTTTCTCCAATGTGAATAATCTGGCAAAATTGTACTTAGTTAGCCATTACATTGTGCAAACTGTTACAGTTATTCTTTCTGTGTGTTAGATTCTTTTTCTCTCCTCCTCTCTCTGTCTCTAGCCCCTCTCTCTGTCTCTCTCTGTCTCTCTCTCTGTCTCTCTCTCTGTCTCTCTCTCTCTGTCTCTCTCTCTCTCTCTCTGTATGTGTGTGTGTGTGTGTCTGTTTGTTTGCATGTGTATAAGTACACATGTATTTGGGGGTGGCAGAAGTGATCTAGGCTGCTTACCTTGACCACATTCTGCTTCTACAATTGTGTCAGATTCTGTTGCTGTAACTTGAGAACACCATTTCAAGGTACCCTTTTTAGATAGCTTGCATTGAGTTAATGAGGATTTCTGTGCATTATTTATGGTATTATAGAGAAAAACAAGTGATAGAATTTATATATTTTTAATTATTATGAACAAAGAAGTCACACTTTCCATCCTAGTATATCCTTATTCAAGGTCCCTTCCCCCATCCCACCACATCAGGTTATTCTATCTTCTCCACAACTCCCCATCCTCACCCCCCCGCCCCGGGCAGCCAGGCCCAAGTTCCCATGGTCCCAAT
>PVIH01021791.1:0-28822 GCA_004025045.1 Sigmodon hispidus | reverse complement strand
GTTTCTGGCATCCCGCCACACTCATTGCTTGATTACTTGAGTAGAAATGCAGCTCCTGGATTTTTTGCTTTAGTATAAACAGTGAGTGACAAGAAAGAAAAAATACTGTTAAGTATTGATCTAAGCTTTTTTTGTGCACATCAGCCCAGTGGGTTAGCATGTTCCATTCCCTTCCTTAACAGAATTAAAAAAAAAAAAATTCTGTGCGTATATGTGTTTGCATATGTTTCAGGTGCCAGTGGAGAATGCATTTCCCTTGAGTTAGATTTGTGGCCACCTGAAGTGGGTGGTAGTAATTGAACTTAGATGCTCTGTAAAGAGCAGTATATATATATATATATTTTTGACTGTTGGCTGACAGGGTCCCAAGTATTCCAGACTGACCTGGAACTCACATTGTAGGATGTCCTTCAGTTTCTGATTTTCCTGTCTGGAAGCACTGGGGTTATAGGCGTGCACCACCGTGTACTGGCTTTATGTAGTGGAGAAGAATGAACCAGAGCTTAGTTTAGGCACTCTACTAACTGAGCCATACCCCAGCCTACATCTCCTTCCTTTGTCAGCAGTGTATCAATGATAAGTTCACCCAGCATTGGATCAGAACTCTTCCATACCACCACCAGCTAAGCTGGTACTGTTTATTTTTACTTTCCATCTTACCTCAGATTCTATTTATTATTTCTTAATATTTATTTCTCTATCTTTCATCTTTCTGTCTCTGTGTGTGTTTGTGTGAATATTTGTATACTTCAGGAGGCAAGAAGAGGATGTCAGATTGGAGAATTTGAGATCTTCTCAATGTTCGTGCTTCATGATTGAGCAGCAAATAATTTTTAACTGCTGAGCCTTCTCTCTAACTCAGATCCTGTTTATTTTATTCCTTATTTGTTCTCTACTGGGCTGGAGAGATGGCTCAGGGGTTAAGAGCACTGACTGTTCTTCCAGAGGTCCTGAGTTCAATTCCCAGCATCCACATGTGGCTCACAACCATCTGTGATGACATCTGGTGCCCTCTTCTGTATACTGTATGTGTGCCCTCTCTCTTTCTCTCATCTGTGGTTTTTCAAGACAAGGTTTCTCTGTGTAGCATTGGAGCTTGTCCTGGTACTTGCTTTGTAGACCAGGCTGGCCTTGAACTCCCAGAGATCCACATGGCTCTGCCTCCTAAATGCTGGGACTAAAGGCATGCACTACCTCTACCCTACTAGTTTTATTTATTAAAATTCACTTATTAATTGTTTTGAGATTTTTTTTCCATTCATTATGTATTCAGTATACAGAAGAGGGCACCAGATGTCATCATAGATGGCCATGAGCCACCATGTGGATGCTGGGAATTAAACTCAGATCCTCCTGAAGAATAGTCAGTGCTCCCAACCACTGAGCCATCTCTCTAGCCCCCGAAATTTTTTCCCCACACATGTACATAATATATTTTTATTATAACTTCTCAGATCCTCCCACACCCCTTTCCCAACTTCATTCCCTTCCAACTTCATGTTCTCATAATCCACTGGGTTCAGTCATTGCTGTATGCATGTAGATGAGTATAGGTGCATCTACTGGAGCATGGGCACCAACCTAATGACTTTCCTACTTTAGCAACTTTGAACTGTGAAAGCTCCTCAGCTAGCGTTTAAGCCCCTCCCTCTACTTATTCTACAAGTTTCCCTGGTTTAATATTACTCAGACAGCCATAGCTGTTGTGAATTCACTGATGCAATCATTTATTTAATAGTTCTCTTTATATTCACTTACGATACACCTATATACTGCTGGTTAGAAGAACCATTTGGAGTCCTTTTTAAAGAAAAATAAATACTTTCACATGGGCAGGGTGATGGTGGCACATACCTTTATTATTCCCAGGACTTGAGAGACAGAGGCAGGCAGAACTCTGAGTTTGAGGCCCAAAGAGACTCTCTCTCTCTCTCTCTCTCTCTCTCTCTCTCTCTCTCTGTGTGTGTGTGTGTTCGTTCGTAGGGCATTGATCTTAAATGTATGATTATTTTTGCAGAGCCAGGTTTAGAACTATGAAGGGCCTGGAGAGATAGATGGCGCAGTGGTTAAGAGCATTGTCTGCTCTTCCAGAGGACCTGAGTCTAATTCCTAGTGCCTACACACCAGTTCACAACTGTCTGTAACTCCAAGATCTGACTCCCCACAGACATATATTCAGGTGAAACATATCAGTGTACATAAAATAAAATAAAAAAATTAAAAATTACTGAATCAGTGCTGGCGAGATGGTTCAGAGGTTATAAGCACTGATTGTTCTTCGAGAGGTCCTGAGTTCAATTTCCAGCAACCACATGGCTTGCAACCATTTATAAAGACATCTGGTAACCTCTTCTGTAAACTGTATGCATAATAATAAAAAAAAAAAATCAAAGCTCTGGTTTGTCATTTTGAAAGAATCTATAGAAAAAGAAAATTGGATGCTTTCCTTCTTTTGAAATATCAGCTAACAACTGTCTGTAGTTCCAGTTCCAGGCAAACACCAAGGCAAATAAATAAATAAATAATAAAGTTAAAAAAAAAGAAAAAGAAGTATCAGCAACTCTGGTTCTGATTCTGTATTTTTAAAAAATATTTATTTTTATCTTATTTGAGTTGGTGTTTTGCTTGCATGTATAACTGTGTAAGAGTGTCAGATCTTGTAATTACAGGCAGTTGTTAGCCTGTAACTAGAGCTTTGGTTTTTGTATGCTGTGGATTTTTTTAGTTTCTTGTGATCGGATTGAACTTGGATTTGTAGCAGTCATCCTGCCTCAGCATGGTGAATGTTAGGATTACAGTGTGTGCTGTTGAGCTGGTGACTTCTTTGAATTGTTGGTTAGAATTAGTCTCAGTGAGGTTCATGATGTGGTACCTTCTCTCTTTGAATGTCAGCCCTTTAGAAATGTGTTCTGATGAGACTTTTTTTTTTCTTTTTTTTTTTAAAGAAAAATTCACTATTTTTGCTTTAAAAAAACATTAAATTAGAGAAACAAGAAAGACCTTACAGCTCAACCCTGTAACTAGTGGTTTTTCTCCTGGTTTTCCTATTTTGTGCAGAACACCTCTTTAAATGGTATTTAGTATAATTATAATTGAGAGTTAATATAGTTAGAACTGGTAGTTAATACAGCTGATGTTCTAGGTCAGCCACTATGCCTGGTTTGTTAGTACTAATTCTTTTATACAGCAAAAAATTAATTTGTTCTTCACAGAATTTTTTTTTTGCACAACTGTACATTATATAATATTTTTATTACAGCAACATTATCTAGCCCAGCAACTAGAACTTTGAAGTGACATAAGAAAGACTTGGTTAGTTGAAAACTCTTTGGTTACTTGCTTATTCTTGCCTTTGACATTCTTGAATGAACTAACTTTTTTTTTTTTTTTAACTTTATTTATTTGCCTTGGTGTTTTGCCTGGAACTGGAACTACAGACAGTTGTTAGCTGCCATGTGGGTGCTGGGAATCGAACTTGGGTCCTCTGGAAGAGCAGATGGTGCTCTTAACCGCTGAGCCATCTCTCCAGCCCCATGAACTAACTTTTGAGGGTGATCTTTTGATCGGTTGCTGAGATGAAGTTGTTTTTTTTTGTTTGTTTGTTTGTTTGTTTTAACTTAATTACCTGCTCTTTGGGTAACACTTTTTTTTCCTCTTTAAGTAGAGATGTTCATTGTGTGTTGACTGAATTTGTCACCAGTGTCTTTGAAACTCATGCCAGTTTTAGTCAGGAAGAGATTGTACTCACCTTAAAGGAAGAAAAAGAGGAAAATTAAGGGCCCCAAATGAGAACTCAATAAAAATTTCAAAATATTTATTTACTTATTTATTGAGGAGAATTGTTTTCTTGTGTTGAGTAAGCTTTGGGCCCTTGTGCTTCTCTGACTCAGGTCTGAATCAGGTATGTGAAGCAGAGAGGAAAAAAAAGTGGATTTTTCATGTCATTCCTTAGCAATGCATTTTTAAGCTTTGGAGTCCAGGCAGGAAGATGGGTTATAGAAGGTAGAAGGCTTTCCCTTAACGTCAAAGTAGCTTAGGAAGGACCAGACTGTTTTGTCTATGGCTACATGATAGCACAGGGCTTCAGTTCTTAGACTGTGGAGTTTTGTAGTGTTTTCTTAAGGTTTTCTGGTCAGATGTTATGTGACAAGTGATGATCTCTTTGCCATTCTGCACCACCCCCTTCTAAATTAGATACATCCCCCCTCTCTTCCAGACTCTTCATCTCTTGGTCTCTTGACAGAGCAATCATTTATCAAGTTGTTTCACTAGTTGTTGGGAGGGGCCCTGGGAACTTGAGTTTGTTTCTTCCTTTTGTTAGAGCTCCACAGGATCTTCCAACCCAGTCTCCAGCCAACTGCTGAGAGTTGCAGGACTCCAGGAGCAAATGTTAAAGGGGCCTCCTTTCATCTTGCTGCTGCTTCAACCTTCATCTTAAATTAAAGCTTATTGGGATTCTAATCACCCTGTATTGCCTTATATACTCTTCATATGGGTACAAAAATGATAATTTTGTTTTCCTTAGCAAGTTTCTCTTTTCATATCCAGTCACTGAGTTTGTTACCTTTGAAGCTAAATAAGTTGTTTTTTTTTTAAATGCTTTACACGTAAGGATGTTAACTGAAGAACATTAACTGGTATTTTTTGACCATGAATTTGAAAGAGAAGTGTTGCTTATTGTAATTTAATAGTTTGGAACAAAATTCATGTTATAGGTTAATAGGAATAAAGATGTAATGTTAATGAGATTTTTCTGTGATCCTAGAATATTTCCTGCAATAATTAATATTAAAACGGTTTTTAATATTTTATGTGAATTGGTGTTTGCCTGCATGTATAACTGTAAGGATGTCAGATCTTGGAATCACAGACAGTTGTTAGCTGCCATGTGGATGCTGGAAATTGAACTCAGGTCCTCAGGAAGAACAGCCAGTGCTCTTAACAGCCGAACCATCTCTCCAGCCCTATATTAAAGCTTTTAAACAAGGGACTAGAGAGATAACTCTGGGTTAAGAGCAATGGCTGTTCTTCAAGGGGACCTGGGTTCAAATCCTATCATCCACATAGTGGCTAACAACAGTCTGTAACTGGTTTCCAGGGATCTGATGCCACATTATGACCTTCCTGAAATCCTGCACACAGCTCGTATACATACATACACATGTGCACACGCACACACAAATAATTTTTAAAAGGTTAAAAATTAACAAGAAAGTTGAAGGAATCAGTACATTAATGAATTTTGATTTTTTTTTTTTAAAGAACCTCTTTACGGATGAAATAAAATATACTTCATAGCAGATAGAGTATTTGATAGTTCTGATATAGAAGTCTTTTTTATCAAGAGTACATCTGAACTCCAGAGTCCATGGTATGGAGAATCATAAAGTTAAGTAAGGACATTTAAACAGGGGCTGGAGAGATGGCTCAGTGATTAATGAAAGTACTGGCTGTTAATTCTCAGACACCACAAGGTAGCTGTAATTCCTGTTACAGATGTCCTCTTCTGGCCTGAGGGGCATTCTTAAGATTTAACTCCTGTATACAAAGTATCCTTTAAGCTACTTTTTTAAATTTAAGGTTTATCTTACTATTTTAAGTGATTGTGAGTTTTAGGTGTCTGTGTGTCTGTGTGTGCATGTGAATGTAGTCCACAGGGGCCAGCAGAGGATAATGGATTCTCTGTTGCTTGTGAGCAGCCCTGTATGGGTGCTAGGAAGTAAACTAGGTCCTCTACAAGATAGTATGTGCTCTTAACAGAACTCTCTCTCTCTAGTCACCCTTACATTTTTTCTCTCACTGGGTAAGGTGTATTCTTTTAATCCAGCATTCCGACAGAAGTTAGTAGCCAATCTGGTCTACACACAAGGTTCCAGGGCAGCCAGGGTTACATAATGAGACTCTTAATTAAATATTATATATATTTTTAAAAATTGTGCTTTGCTTTGTGTGTTGTGTTGTGTATGTGAAGGGGAGCACTTTTCTTTATATGTGCATCTGGAAGTTAAAGGAGCTTCTTCTTTCCACCATGGGGTCCCAGAGGCTTTAGTCTGACTGACTTGTCTATTTTACTTGTTTATTTATTGAATTTGGGGTTTTGCGTGTGCTAGACTAACTATTCACTGAGCAATATCCCCAGCAAATTACTGACATCAATATGGAAATGAGCCCTCAATGTTTGTCTGTAAGATATATATCATGTATTAAAATCATTAGTTCTTAGTTATTTTTCACAATAAAACTGAACAAAGTCATATATTCTAACAAAAATTCTTACATTAGCAGTACTATTTAAATGTTATCATCACTTAAGCAGTCACCTAAGTGCTGGAGTTCTAGGCCAAGCCAGAATGCCCAGCTTGTAGAGATTTTTTTATTGTTTTATATTAGTTTATTCTTTTCAGGAAATTTTAAGATAGTCATGAAAGCCCAATGTTGGAAGATTTTCTTCTTACCTTTTTGTTTATTTTTGTTGTTTTCAAGGTAGTTTTTTCCTGCATAGCTCTGGCTGTCTTTGAACTCACTTTAGACCAAGCTGGCTGCCTCTGCTTCCCAAATGGTGGATTAAAGGTATATGCTGCTACACTAGCATCCTTTTCTTGTTTTATGGCACAAAACCTTTAAGGATAAGACCAAAGGTGTCTCAGAGTAAGTCTCTTTAGGACATACAATATCTAACTGTTGGAGCTTCGTCTAAGGTATATCCTTGTACATATATCAAGCTATTGTCTGATCCTTGGTTCCTGACAGACTTTTGCTAACCTGGCTGTTATCTGTAAAATGTAGCTTTCCTTATGAGAAATGAGAGTAGAAATTTACATACCAAAGAGTTAGCAAAAAAAAAAAGACAGTTTTGGTTTTTGTAGAGTCAAAACAGAATGTTAATTAGCTTACTCCCCTTTGAGATACTTGTCAACAAGGCAGTCATACAAACATTACAGATACTCTTTATCTACTAGAACACAGACTAAAGGACAAAGAACTTAATACTTTATATCTCTACTGATGATGGCCTCCCTCCCTCCTTCCCTCCCTCCCTGCTCTGCCCTGCCCCCACTGCTACCACCTCCCAGCTGATGGTCATGTTTATAATTCATAACTGTCTAGAGGGTTTTGAGACTTACCAGTAGCAAGTTCTGGCTGTGCCATCATCTGAAGTACACAGGAAAGATGGTTGGATCTTTGCCCTTTGCTACTGGCAGGAAAAGGAGAAATATTGTGAAAGACTCAAGTACCATACTGTATTCTGGTGATAATCTTATAAATAGAGCTTCTTAATTTTGGTTTAGTTTAGTCAATAATATTGAATTGCAGTATGTCAATTAGAAACCAGTTAACATTGTTACATAGAATTAATACACTATTTATTCAGATAATACATTATCCATTCAGATCTTTTGAAAGCTTTTACCAAAAAAGTCCTGGTTTTTTTTGGGTGGGGCGGTTGGTAATGGTTTTCTGTATACTGTTCAGTGACCTTCCTTTTGAAGGGGTGAATGTGCGCTCACTCTCTCTCTTTCTCTCCCTCACTACCCCCCTCCCTCTCCCTCTCTTACCAGAGGATAAATTAACTGGAGGTCTCCATCCTGGATCTTTTGGGTTTTTTTGCATCTTAATAGGTGATGTATTTGTAGATTGAAGACTTTTTTGTAGATTGAAACAAGATTAAGATTTATTTGGCTAATACTCTTTTTTTTTTTTTGAATTTACTTTATTTTATGTGCATTGGTGTGAATAGGACTTACAGACAGTTGTGAGCTGCCATGTGGGTGCTGGGGCTTGAACCCTGGTCCTCTGGAAGAGCAGTCAGTGCTCCTAACCCTTAAGCCATCTCTCCAGCCCCTTTGCTAATATTCTTTATGAAACAACTCCAGATATGTGATTGACATAACTGAACTTGCAATAATAATTTGTAGATAATAAAATTCCTTCAGGAGGTCACACCAAGAGGAAAAAAATAGCCTAGTGTATTGGTCCATGTCTGTAATTTCAGTAGATGATCACCCACTACACATTTCAACCCAACCTGGTCTATGTAGGGAGGTCTAATTTCCAGGCCAGCCTAGGCCACAGAGTGGAACCTTGCTTTAAACAAAAAAACAAAACAAATAATAGCTAGGGGATCAGTGGTTGTGTCTGTTGCAATTCCATCCCTAGAAGGCAGATGCAGCATCAAAGAATAAGATGAGAGAAGGATCCAGGAGGATTCCTGATGCCAATTTACAGCTTTCTCCATACTCCCCCCCCTTCTCTCCACAAAACTCCACACATGCATAAAAAAACTAGCCACCACACACAATTCTTCAATTCCCTAGTGAAACCACACATATGCACAAATCTCCCCCACACTCACAATTTCCCCACAAAAACCCACATACGCACATAGAGAGGAAAAAAATTGTTTCAAAAATAATTGTAGAAAGGAGTTGTGATGAGGTCTATAGGCCTTATTTCAGGCAATTCTATTTATACGCAAACTCATTATTAAATTCAAGAAGCCAATGGAATTAGTGAGGCTTGTTTTATTTTCAATTCAGAAGATTCCAGGAGGAAGAAAAAGAGCGAGAGGACTGAGAACAGAAACCCCAAACCAGAGTTTTCTATGCCATTCCGAAATGGTTTTGACTGAACTTCTTACTGTGGGTTGGTGCTCATGTGATACTGCTGAGGGAAGCTTATTCAGAGAGTTAGGGAGATGAGCAGCAATTAAGATTCTTGGAAAGGGGTTCCCTTCCCACTACTATATTGGGTGGCTTACAACTGCCCCGTATGTAACTCCAGCTGCTGCATAGGATCTGTTGCTATTAACCCCCAAGGGCATTTGCACACGCACACGCACAGGCGCTCAGGTAGGTGTGTGTGTGTGTGTGTGTGTGTGTGTGTGTGTGTGTGTGTATGATTAAAAAGAAAATCTTTGGGAAAAGGAAAAAAAAAAAGATTGCTAGCAGAAAACTTTAAGCTTTAATCCCAACACTAAAGGCAGGTGGCTCTCTTGAGTTTGAGGCCATCCTGGTCTACATAGTCAGTTCCAGGACAGTTTTAGTAAGACTGTGTCTGGAAAAAAACAAAAGAGCAGAAAACTTCATATGTGCAATAAATAAAAACACTGTAGTTCTGTGCTGGAGAGATGGCTCGGAGGTTAAGAGTACTTGACTGTTCTTCCAGAGGTCCTGAGTTCAATTCCCAGCAACCACATGGTGGTTCACAACCATCTATAGTGGGATCACATTCCTCCTGGTGTGTATGAAGACATACTACTCATGTATGTACATAAATACATACCCACCCACCCAACCACCGTAGTTCATAACATCCAGTAGTAGCTTGGGATGAGATGTTTCAGGCAGCTTTTGCTTTCTTAGTGTTGGATAGTGTCATGGAGAGTGCTATGTTTTGAGTTCAGAATCAAGATCATAGTGCAGCCACACGATGAATAACTGCTGAACACTGCCAGAAATACCTCAGATTTAATTTGAATTTAGTTTTTGAAGTTCTGTTGATTGTGCATTAAGAAACCTTTAACTTTTACTGTTGCCCACAGTAAAGTTTTTTTTTTTTTTTTTAACTTTATTTAGCTTTATTTATGTGCATTGGTATGAAGGTGTCAGATCTCTGGAACAGGAGTTACAGACAGTTGTGAGCTGCCATCATGTGTGTGCTGGAAATCAAACCCGGGTCCTCCAGGAGAACAGCCAGTGCTTGTAACCCCTGAGCCATCGCTCCAGCCCCCTTGTGGGTTTTTTTTTTTTTTTTTTGAGGATGGTATCCTAATGCCTTTAAATTCTAGTACTTGGGAGGCAGAGGTAGAAGAAGCAAGGACAGCCTGGTGTGTACAGCATGTTAAATTAACTCATTATTTAGATATGTTAATTTTCTTTACTAGTTGGTAAATACACACTTGTGACCTGTTCAGCAATTTGAAAGAGTATCTGAATAAACGGCCATGGAGAGCACACACACAAAAACTGTTTTAAAAAAAAATTTATGGTGAAAAGATAGGTATTTAAATCAGCCAGGTAGAAAGAAAAAGTATATTCTCTAACAAAAATAAATATTAAAATAAAACAATTACAAACCTCTTAGCATTACTAAGTGCCCAGCTCCAAGTCAATACCTTGAGATGGCATCAGGGGCTTGTCAGTGACACAGCTCCTTCTTCCCCAGCCTGAGTGCCTTATACTTTACCCTTCCGGTATTTTACATGGTCTGTAAGAAATACCGCACATAGAAATAAAACATTTTATTTTCCAGGAAAATAGGCCACCTCCTAGCCCTCCCTCAACCTCTGGGCTTCTAGTCACAGAAATCAACCCTTCCAAAGGGGTGAGACCATATAACATTGCTGTAAGATTAATCTGCCTATCGCTGAGAAAAATTTTATTACATGATGTAATTTATGGTGATCAGACTTGGAGCATGCCAACTCTCTGAGTTGCTACTAAAACACAAGGGCAGTGATCAGCTATGATGGTGCTACTGCCATGAGCCACCTGAGAAGCTTGTTGCCACGATGGCACTTTCCTATGGTTCTGTCAGTCACTGTCCCCAAAGCAGATGGAGAATCATCCCCAAATTTTACAATCTGTGTATTTTGAATCCTGAACCCATGCAAAATTGGATGTGATTAGTACTCTCATAATCATAGAACCCACAACTAGATGGGAGAAGTTCCTGGATCAGCTAGCCTTAGATACACAGTGGCAAACAGGAGCAGATGACTCAGCCTGGTCTACATAGCAATTTCCAGAATAGCCTGAATTACATGGTAAGAACTTGTCTCAAAGCAAAACAAAACAGTACTTTTATTTATTTAGTGTGTACTTGTGTGGGGGTGCCCATGTGGAGGCCTTCCTTCCACAATATGTGTCAATCACCCTGGGTCCTAGGAATGGAACTCAGGTGTCAAGCTGGGTGGCATGCTGTTAACCAACTGAGCCATCTTTCTGCACCTCCCCCCCCTCAAAACTTCCAAGATTACAGCCAAACAGAATTTTAACAGGAAATCTACCCCAAGTAGTGTTACCAATTAAGTAGAATTAAGTGTTACCAATTAAGTAGAATTAAGCATGTGAAACTTAAAAGATCAAAAGGGGGGGGCACTGGAAAGATAGCTCAGAGGTTAAGAGCACTGACTGTTCTTCCAAAGGTCCTGAGTTCAATTCCCAATAGTTGTTAATAGTCAAGAAATAATTTTGTTAGTTGGCCTTAAACTCTCTTAGTGGTGGTCATGTGTCTCAAATTGGTAAAAATTTGATGATGTAAGAAAAACCTCAAGTAAAATCTGACTGCCATTATAGTATTACTACTGGCAGACTTAACTTTCATTTCGACCTTTCTACTGGAACCAAGTCAGATTTAATGAATGGTTTTTCTCAGCCTTCTTCGTAGTGGATCTAGAAGCATTTCAATTAGATGTCTACTCTGGCTGTATTCAAAACTTTCTTCCCTTGGCTTCAGGACACTCACTTATTTGCCCATCTCACCAGATTCAGACTTCTATGCTGGTATTTATACTCTTAACTCCTTGTCTGGAAGAAGCTAATCAGCTTCCATAAACCAATATTCTAAACTTAAAATGCTAACTCAGTAATAGAATACTTAAGTTCTAGCTAGTAAATGAAACCATTAATACTGAATAGTACATCACAAAAATTGAGCGTGTGAAATACTTTGTGTCTGCTTTGAAGTTTGATATATAAAACATGTTTCTTTAAAAGTTAAATTGGTAAGTATTTACTAATATAGAAAAGACACATGCAGCTTTGAGGAAAAATTAATTTTATCTATGGGCTTAAAATATAAGCAGAGAAAGACAGTTTTGGAGTCTAAGAAGTGTCCAAGTGTACCAGATGAAGTGTTCACCTTAAGTATTTTTAGAAACTTTGTTTTGCCTGATAACCACTGAGGCCAAAAGAGGGAACCGATCTCCTCAAAGTAGAGTTATAGGTGGTTCTGAGGTGGCATGTTGGTGCTGGGAACCAAATCAGTTCGTCTAGAAAAGCAGCCAGTGTCCTCATCTGCTGACCCATCTTTCCAGCCCTCATTTTAAGTATTCTCAAATCCACATATTTCTGTCTCTCTGTTTCTTGCCATTGCTCCAATAAGGATAAGGCTGGTTTTTGACTGTATTTCTTCAAAATTTATGTTGAAACATACTCCTCTTTGTGCTGTCATTATGAAGTGGGGCCTCTAGGGAAATTACTAAGTCACTGCTTCCTGAGGGAGCTCTTTTCTTCAGAATAAGATTATTCATGTATGGTAAGAAAATTCAGTTCAGACAGCTACCCAGCTCTTCCTTCTCTTTTGCCATGTGAGGATAGCCCAAGAAAGTACTGTTGACACAACAGGTCTTTTGTAAGACACTTAATCTACAGGTGCCAGAATCTTAAATTTTCTGATGGAATTGTAAGGAGTAGATTTTTGCTATGTATAAATTATTCAGTCTAATTTACTTTAGTGACTGGAACAGACTGAGACACACAAGGTTTTAAAAATTAAAACTTGGCTATATTCCAAACTATTTCCATTATTCAGTGTAGACTAAACCATTGGCAACTTAAGTTTGCTTACATTCCTTTCTGATCAATTTTGTCTGGAAGCCTCCAAAGAGTCCAGATTGAATATTAACTAGTCTCAATAAACTTAGTACTCAATGTCTTCCCAAATGATGCCATCCTGTCTTCCAGTAGTATCTCTCACCAGAATAGGAATTGTATGCAATAGTGACTGTTTGTATTTTTCCAAAGAGAACAGGTACTCCTGAACTGTATTTGGCTTGCAGAGGGTGGGGATGTGTATGTACACCACCCAGCCCCCAAACAAAGACATAGAGACTTATTATTAAATATGAGTGCTCGGCCTTAGCTTAGGCTTGTCCCACTAGCTCTTTTAATTTAAGCTGATTCTATTTTTATCTATGTACGTTTTTTGCCACAATATGTCCTCCTTTCCTGCTGCTTCCTCCATGTTTGGCTGACTGGCCCCTGTCCCTGTCATTTCTTTCTTTTTTTTTTTTTTCTACTTTATTCTCCTTCCCCAAACTTTTACCTTCTCCGTTGCTGTTAGCTGTTCAGTGTTTTATTAGACCACCAGGTACCTAGGCAGACAAGGTAAAGCAGTACTGCATCTTTATGTAGTTTAACAAATGCAACACATATTTACATAGTTAAACAAGTATTCCACAACACTCAGCCCTTTTCATGTTGCTTTTTTGTTAAAGTGAGCTGTACCGCTTCAATTTAGGCACCTGGTACCATTATAGGGGACAAACAGCAACCATCTGGCTGGATGATGGGTTTCTGAGCACTCTAGTACACAAAGATTTGCCTTTGAGAAAGGCTGGTCTATGTTATAAGTTAACTTGAGTCCCTGGCAGGTTCTTATTGAAGGGCAGATTGGTTTATTGGTAATGAAAGCCACCACATCCTTTCACTGAGTAGTTTGAGAGACTCTCCTCAGAATCTCAGATTGTCTGCTCAGTCTTAAGTTGATTCTTGCTTGGGTCTTGGCTCCTTTTCTATTTAAAGACACTACAGTCACTGGGGCATGCAGGAGTCTACTAAAACTTTCATTTCCCTGAATGAATCTGACATGAGGAAAGAAACCTCAGAGACTCTTGGTTTACATTGTGAACAGATAAATATCACAAGTTATGAGACCATGAGAGTTTACCAAACTCTTTTCTGAATTAGAAGAGAACTGGTAAAGAACAAATGAGTGCCAGTGAAATGGCTAATGGGCCAAAAGGCTCTTCGGGTCAAGCCTGACAACATTAGTTTGACCCCATGGAACCTATGTTAGGAGGAGAGAACAGAATCCAGCAAGCTGTTTTCTGACACTCCACGAGTGTATTGTGAAATAAGCTTTTATACATATACAATCATAAGCAAAAAGTGAGCCGATAAGTAAATAAATTTTAAATACAAATGAAAACAGAAATAAGGGGCTGGAATGATGTTCAGCAATTAAGAGCACTGGCTGTTCTTCCAAGAGACCTGGGTTCAATTCCCAGCACTCACATGACAGCTCATAATTGTCTGTTACTTTAGTTCCAGGGAATATGAAGACCTCTCCTCACCTCTTGGGGTATACTGCACTCACACAATATACAGTAAACATGTAGACAAAACACTCACAAACATAAGTTGGGGGTGAATTGGTAGGCCGAGTAGTACTAAGATAAGCAACTTCAGTAATGAATGAAGGGTGAAAAGCTATACCAGAAGCATTGTTGGTGAATTCATTTCACAAGTGTGTAGACATGTGAGTAACAATTCTGCTTCTTGTACATGTGTAAGCTAAAATAATTAAGTAAATGAATGGCTGGATGTAGTCTAAACTACAGGTAGCCAATTGGGTGAATACAACATAGGGGAGATCCTGTTTTCTTTCTTCAAAGGCAAATGAATCGTGCCTGGTAGAAGCCAGGTTTCTCACTTTTGGAATTTACAGGCAAGCAAGAAGAGGCAGCCATAAGGTAAAGGCAACTTCCATTGTAAGATAAAGGTTTTAGAGTTGGAGACGTTAGCATAAGAAGCAAATTTATATGAGTCAATTTAACACCCAGAACTCCATACCATTCTTTGTACCAAAAAGGACCAGATCATAGTGGTAGAGCTTTATCATCATTTAGGGGGATGTTTTGTCTTATTTTGTACAAATGACCACTAACAAAGACAACTTTGGATCCTCTGCAAAAGCGTCAGATGCTCTTAACTTTTCAACTCCTTCAGCTCCCTTTAAAGGTATTATAAAACTAAGTGTCCAAATTAGATTGGCTTAGGTGAGTGATGTGAAATATGTCTTTAATCCTAGCATTTGTGAGGCAGAAGAGGCAGGCAGTTCTACTTAGTGAGCTCCAGGCCAGCTAGGATCACATAATGAGACCCTTTCTCAAAAATAGAAATCTGTAGCTCTTAGGCTATGAAAGTAAGTAAGTAAGTGTGTGTGTGTGTGTGTGTGTGTGTGTGTGTGTGTGGCAGTTAAGACTAATAACTAGACTGGAGAAAAGAGGATTCAGCTCTTAAGAGCTCTTACTGCTTTTGCAGGTGACCTATGTTTGGTTCCCAGTACTGACAGCCACATGAAATTTCCAGTTATGAGAGCTCCTGAACATACACAGTGCACATAAACTCATTCAGGCAAATACACAAATGTATTAAGTAAATTATTATAAAGTATGTGAATAGTTGTAACAAATCTCAGTTTTAATATATAGCTTATAGGCCACCATGATGGCTAAATAATTAAAGGTGTTGCAGACAAGGCTGATAACCTGCGTTCAGTGTTTGGAGAGTCTATATGGTAGGAGGAGAGAATTGGACCCCACAAATTGTCCTGTGGCCTACATACACATGCCACATGTGAACAAGCATCTAAACACACATGAAATAGCAAAATGTAGCATAGTTTATCTAAAAGTCTCTGTAGCAAATAAGCTTAACTAAAATTAGAGAAATAATTTTCATCACAAGAACGAAACCAGAATTTGTGATTGGCAAAATGAAAGCACCTCTGCTCCAAATTGATTCCTTCTTTGAAATCATGGCCCCTTGAGCCCAGTGCCATAAAGATTCTTTCCTAAAGATTGAGGCTTCACCCTCTGGGTCCCTCCCACTGTTGCCCCAGGGCCAACGGCTTCTTGTCCTACTTAAAAGCTTTCAGCTCCAGTCCAGCATTGTCACAGCAAAGCAGCTATCAGAAACGTTCCAGTTGCCGGGGCAATGGCAAGTACCAGTGATAGAGTCCAGTCACTCACAAGTCACAGGAAGAGAGTATGGGTAGGAATCAAGAAATAACCAGTCCTGCTGTCACGTAGCTAGTTGAGCAAAAAAATAAAATTATCATAAAAAATAATAATCTGACTTTCATCTCCAGCACTTAAATGGTGGAGAGAGAAAACCAACTCCCAAAGTTGTCCTTTGACCTCCACATGCATAAATAAATGCAAAAATGGGCTATTGCTGTTGATCAGTATATCCTTGAAAAACAATCCTCATACCATGTAAGGAGTTTTTTTGGGATTCTTTTATTCTTGTGTGTGTGGATGCTGCCTGTATCTGAACATATACTTGTGTAACCATGTGTGTGCCTGCTAGCAGGGGGGTAGAAGAGGTTCTTAGATCTTCTGGAATTGTAGTTACAAATGTTTGGTAGCTGCTCTGTGAGTGCTAAAAACCTAGAAACCTAACTCAGGTCCTCTGCAAGTGCTCTTAATTACCAAATTTTCTCTGTAGCCTAGCTCTGGACTGTTTACAGTAGACAGTTTTCAAAGTAATGACCTGAGATCTTTACTCATTGTGCCCAAGACATAAATGAATGTTCTCTGCCTTTAACATCACCCACCACAATCCGCCCAGCATGTTTTCCTAGTGTTCATGGAAGACATCAACTTGCTTTAGAATTTTTTGCTGGCCTTTCCATATATGCTAAGTGGATTCCTTCTTGCTCAAGAGTCTACAGTGGGAGACATGTTTCATTGAGTGTGTTGAACTCCTTACCAGGAAAGTGCCACTTACAGCAAACTCTGGAAATGCAAATGCTTCAAGACAACATTGGGATTATTAGAAAATGGATTTGCTGTAGGCAAATCAAAAGCAAGGAGGGGAGATTCTCTTAGAACCTCACTGCACTGACATCGAAGTTATACCCTCTTTCTTCGTTTTTCAAGACAGAATTTCTCTATATAGCCCTGGCTGTCTTGAAACTCACAGTGTAGTCCAGGCTGGGTTGTAGTTCAGGCTGGTTTCTCAAGTGCTGATGTTAAAGGTTATTGTATGAATTACTTATTGGTAATTGATTATATAAAGGATTAATATTTATTAAGGAGTTTTAACATAAATACTCATTGTTTTAAAATTGACCCTGAAGGCAATTTTTGGAGAGTTGAACTGTCTCACACAGTGACAAGTGTCAATCCTCTCTCAGGAACAGACATGGCTGGCAGGCAGCATGCAACCGTTTCTTCAAAAAAGGGGGCTGGCCACGTTCCATCCAGAGTCCCCAAAGCTTTGTACGCCTCTAGGTCTCCCTCAATAATGCCTGAGTCCCACCACAAAAGGTGTGTACCACTGTGTCCTTTCCTGTTTAATATTTTTATTCATTGAGAATTTCACAGTGTATTTTATAATACTCAGCACTGCCCCTTTAACTCCTCCTCACTTCCCCAGCCCTCCTGTCTTAGTGTTCTTTGTAAAGTGTGCATTCATCACCTGAGGATGAGTTTATGCTGCCTATGTGCCCCTAGTTGTGTGACTACCCGCTGGAGTGTGGGCAGCCTACAAGGAGCCAGGCACTTAAGGAAAACTACTTTCTCTTCCAGAAACCGTCAACTGCCAGTTGCTTCTCAGATAGGGATCAGGCTTATGAGGAGGTAACTACAGCTGCTGTGAATTTATGGACGTAGTGGTTTTGTCATGTCCCTAAAACACTGCTTTGCTTTGGTTCCCCCACCCCACTCCACCCCTTTCTGGCTCTTAGAATCTTTTTGTTTATTTGTGAGAGGCTCTTAACAATATTTTGTTTGACTTTGTTTTAGTTTTGGCTTTTCAAGACAGGGTTTCTCTGTATATAGCTCTGGCTGTCCTGGAACTCAATCTGTAGAGCCTGCTTGCCTGGAACTCAGAGAGATCCATCTGCCCCTGCCTCTGCCTCCTAAGTGCTGGGACTGAAGGTGTGCACCACTGCTATCTAGCAGGCTTGTACAATCTTTATACACTCCCCTTTATTATAGCCCCCAAGCCTTATGTGGTGGTTGTCCCATTTGTGGCTGAGAAGAGTTTTCTTAATAGGAAGTCAGGTTACTGTTGATGGTTGTGATATGCTATGAATGTCATTTATTTTCTCTTTGGTAAGAGATAATAAGGCGGATTTAGTTTGGTGTCACACTCCTTTGGTCCCAGGACTCAGGAGGCAAAGGCTAGCAGAGAACTAAACCTGGTCTTTGCAGTCCTAGGCTAGACAGGACCACTTAGTGAGATCCTATCTGTCTCATAAATAAACAAACAGGATTTAAAAAAAGAAAAAAAAAAAGGTTTAGGGTGGTAAATATCTGTTTAACAGCTTTTGATTATGTATTTGTTGTGTTACCCAGGGCATTTTCTTCTTTATTGGATATGGCTGAAAGAAGGCAGAAAAATTAGGGAAATGTCAGGGCCTTCACTGAGTGGTTGGTGTTTATCCTGGACTGCAGTTGGGGAAACTTTTTTGTCTTTTTTTTTCATCCATTTCCCAACAAAATTGTACCTGTTTGTCAGTCTTGTGTTTTTCCTCCCTGATTGTCTCCAGATTCTCTTTCTAGTGTCTTGTCTTGTTATGCTTGATTTCACATGACTAAATCTAGCCCTCAGCTTTGTAGGCTCAACATTTTAGCAGTGTCCATAAACAATAAACCTCAAGTGTCAGAATAACATTTATATTTTTATTTTTTTTTTATTTATTTTTTTTATTTTATTTTTTTTTTTTACATTTATATTTTTAAAATTATGTCGGTAGGGCTAGAGAGATGATGGTTCAGTGATTAAGAGCACTGGCTGTTCTTCTGGAGGACCTGAGTTTGATTCCCAGCATCCACATGGCAGCTAACAACTGTCTGTAATTCTAAGATCTGACACCCTCACACACTTGTACATGTAGGCAGAACACCAATTCATATAAAATAAAAATAGTTTTTTAAAAAATATGTAGGTCACCGTTCACGAACTTAATGTTCACAGCTGCCATACAGCACATGCCAGATTCTTAACACCAGTATCCACCAGCTAAGCCAGTCTGGAGGGAATAGTTTGTCCCAGGGCTGATGAAATACTCCCCCACAACAAAGTATCATCAGTGCTCTCCCCAAGGGCAAGGTTGGATGAACACTAGCAAATGTTTTATCTTGAGGGTTTTGCACTATTGATAGCATGAAGCCTATCCCCTTTGGATTTTGATAATCTTTTTTCAAAGAGAACTCACTATAGGGCTTAATTAAGTTGAATGTCCTATTTCTTTTTTTTAAAAAAAATTATTTGTTATGTATACAGTGTACAGAATAGGGCACCAAATCTCATTATAGATGGTTGTGAGCCACCATGTGGGTGCTGGGAATTGAACTCAGGTCCTCTGGAAGAACAGTCAGTGCTCTTACCCTCTGAGCCATCTCTGCAGCCCTGAATGTTCTATTTCTATAACAAGAGTCTAAGATAACCCAACTTAAAAGGAGGAGAAGGCTTATTTTGGTCAGTAGTTTAAAACTATTGTTATTTGACCCTGTTTCTTTGACTTATCATATCAGGGGCATCTATTTGGGAACGGTACCACACGACAGCCGGGAAGCAAAGAGAAATCTAGATTTCAATATTCCCTGCGTGAGCATTCCTGCAGTGGCCTACTTCGTCTCTCTCCAGTAGGCCCTGACTTCCCAAGGCTCGCTCCACTCACTTCCTCCTCATGGCTGTAGTCATACTGTAATAGGAGGTTTCTAGCCTAGCCTAGTCCCAGTGTCTGCACCTGCCTGCCACCACTTAGGCCCCCAAATGACTCAGACACTTAACATTAATTACATTCTGCTTGGTCTATGGCTCAGGCATGTTGCTAGCTAGCTGCTGCATCTTAATTCAACCCATTTCCATTAATCTGTCTTGCCACATGGCCCATGGCTTGCTTACCTGTGTTACTTTTACCTGTTGATTCTTTGGACTGCTGGATGGTGGCTCTCTTGACTTCGCCCTCCTTATTTATGCTCCGATTTCCCTGCCTGCTTACTTCTTGGCCTATGACAAATACTTCTTACTTCATTTATTAACAATGACATTCACATTCCACATCATCATGCCTTCTTTTTTAGTGCGTTGTACCTTTTCGTTTTATTTCTTGTTTTTATTAGATTTTGCCCTTTAGCCCAAACAACTACTACTACTACTACTACTACTACCACCACCACCACCACCCTTCCCTCCCTCCTTTCTTCCTTCCTTCCCCTCCTGCCTTTGAGTTTTTCCCCCCAGGTCAGTTTCTCTGTATATTCCCGGATGTCCTGGATCTCATTCTGTAGACTAGGCTGGCCTCAAACTCAAAGAAATCTCCCTACCTTTGCTTCTTGAGTGTTGGGATTAAATTAAAGGCTGGTGTCACCACAGCCCAGCTTAGCTGAGACACTTAATCATTCATTACTCTTTTAAAAAGACTGTTGTCTTTTCTTTAGCTTGGGGAGCATTTGTGACCACTTGCTTTGTGGAGGCACTAGTCAGTATCAAGTATTTAAACAGGCTATTACTAATTTTAAAAATTTAACATTTTATTCTCAGATGTTGCATATAGTTTTCACTCAGTGCTTTGATGAGGTCCACTTGCTGGAGCCTGTGTTCATCTCCACATCAGTGTTCTGACTGATCTTCTGTTTGTGGGTATCTATCATTCAATCATTCAGAATTGAAAATACTTATTGCCTGTCTTATCTTCTGGATCCCTTGCTACATAGGTGGTAGCAGGGAATTTTCTCTCTTTTTCTGGGTGTACGTGAGAGTTTGTTTTGTGTAGGTATGTGTAGGGTGTGTATAGGTGTGTGCGCATAAATACCAGAAGAGGGCATCTGGCCTTCACATTTCTTCATTACTCCCCATCTTTGCCTCTAAGGCAGAATCTCTGGAAGCCATCAAACACCAACAATCTCTATGTATTCCCTACTCCAAAACTCACTGGGGTCATAAGTTGTGTGGTCCAAATGGCACCCAGTTGTTTACATAGGTGTAGGGATCAAGGTTGTAAAGCAAGTACTCTTAATGTACTGAATCACTTCTCTAGCCCTTAAGTATTTGTTGATCAAGATTACAACTTATTTTAAAATTTAACCTTTTCCCCCTACCTACACTTAAATATAAAATGTTGTGACCCAGCTTATGCGCTTCCCTCCCTCAAAAAAACCCAAACCCCAAAACAAAACTCCTGTATCTTGACTCTTACTTTCTTGTCCTTTCCTAACAAATAGGTTCTGCCAATCATGTCCATGTTAACCCTTTCAGGGTTGATTACTCTTTCCTTCAAATGTCTTTTTAAAAAAGAATAATTTTCTTTTAAGTGTGTGTGTGTCTATATTGGTGTATGTAAACAAGAAACCTGGAAGACCTCAGAGTCCCTGGAGCTGCTTATGAGCTTCCCAGCATGGGTGCTGGGAAACACGTCTTTTGCAGGAGCAGTTTATGCTGTTAACTTCTGAGTTCTCTCTCTAGCCCCAAACAACAATTTTATAGCTAAGACTTCCTAGCAAGCACAAGACCCTAGGTCCGTCTCCAAACCACTTCCTCGAATTCCCTCAAACCCGAAGTCAAAACTCTTAGGTTTCTTAGCAGAGGGTTTAAGAGAAGGCCTGGAGCTGTCATTTGAAGTAGCTTTCTTCCAAAAGTAGTTCTCTCATAGTCTTCTGAGACTTTAAATTTTATGTAAGTACCTTTTCAACAGTAAAAACAAAGAAGGCAGAGTGAGTAAAACTGTTCACAAGTGATACCATTTTTACCTCCTGGTTTTGTGCATCCTGCCTGTGGGTGTTGGGACCCAGCTACTGCACTTGCTCTTGACCTCAGTCATGAGATCTAGACAACCCATCCTGAGGTCTGGTAGAAGAAGCTGGGTATGGTTAGCCAGGAACCTGTTTTTCCAGATTTCTTTTTTTCATGGCCATGCTTGTCTGGACCTTTCACTAGTCTCCAAGAACAAGGGAAGGAAGGAAGGTCCGAAGGAAGGAAGGAAGGGAGGTCCGAAGGAAAGGGAGGGAGGGAGGGAGGGAAAGAAGGGAGGGAGGGGAGGGAGGGAGGGAGGGAGGGAGGGAGGGAGGGAAGGTCCTTGTAACTTCAGGAATCTCCTCCCTTTCCTGCTCCCCTCCTCCCTTATCCCTTTGCAGCTCTGAAGCACCAGACTTTTACAGAAAGTCACACTCTAGGTTTATTTGTTTGTTGATATAATTAATGTTTTCCAGTGAAATTGGTATTTTAGAGTTTCATTCAACATTGAGGGAAGGAACTATTTTAGACCCATCCTGTTTCATGGGGGAAAAATGATTACAGCATTTGGAAGCACCCAGAATAAGCTGCTTGGCCAACTAAAAGTGTATAGTTAGTTTCAGGTCCCAGAGCATTATTGGCACTCTTATCTGATTTATACTTTACAGTCTAAATTGGCATGGCACATGCCTTTGGGATTAAATTAATTTATACCAAGTGAGAAAGCATCAGCTGTCAAAGTCAGAGGTGCCTTCTGCAGACCAGTGTGCTTTTTTTTCTTCCAGTATTCTGAGTTTACACTCCAGGCATTCTCTCTTGGACAGCAGCTGGGAGAGCTCTTCAAGGGACCTGCTGTGCATCCCTATTGTGCAGAAGTGGATCTGCTCCCACACAGAAGCAAATCTGACCCAGACCCCACTCTGTCTTTGGTCCTATACACACTAGAAGAATTTTAGCTCTTAAAAAAACAAATTCAACAAACAATCTTTTTGTTTATTTTTTGTCTTTAATGAACTCAAAGCATTATTATGATTAATTGGCAATTATGCAAATCTATGATCTTATACTTACTTGGAAGTAGAAGAAAAATTTTCTACTCTACTACTCCTTTTAGTAAGATTAAAGGACATTTGTACAAGGAACAGAAACATAGCATACAAGAGAAAACATCAGTTTTTTTTTTTTTTTAAGTGTATGCTACTTAAATTTAGAAATCTAGTAATACCCTGCCATTAGAACATCTAGTCACAAATTTGTGTTAGTTAAGACAGGACCTTAGAAATAAACAGTTAAGAATGCTTTTCTGCAGCGTGTGCTAAGCACCTCTTTGTGTTCCTTTTCCATTGCCCAGGAGTGTCTCTTGCTCAGCCTGAGCTCTTCTTCAGTAGCCAGTGCACGGAGAAAGATTTGTTCTCCAGGGCAGGGAAAGTGGGGGAGCATTGATCAGACTTTTCACTAATGAGCTGTGACGCCAGATGCAAGAGGGGCAAATCCTGTTACTCTCTTCACCTACTCCCTGAAGCTGCCGAGCGGATGGGAACAAGGTTCCCCTCTCCCTGCCGCCGATCTGCTGCTTTTCCTGCTCTCTCCCTCCCCGCTCCTCTCCTGCCCCTTAGCATCTTGGCAAAGGTCAGATTTCGGTGCTCACAGTTCACTGCACACAATGAAAGGGAGATACAAAAGAGTAGGAGAGAAAGTGAGAAAAGAAAAAAAAAGTTGGGGTGGAGATTTTTAGGAGGCTCCCTTGCTGCCTCAGTCTTAAGACTTAAGCTCTAGGTTGAAACCTCAATAAAGCTCTGAATAACCTGGATTTCCAAGTAGTTCTTTGCAGGCAGCTGTGTTAGAGCATGGGCATAGTACACTATGAGTTAAAGAGAATTTCAATTTCTATTCAGAAACTGGTGAATTTTGAAGAAGATAGTTTCATCTCTTTATTTTGTTTGCTTAGACTGTTATTGTAAGGGAGATGATGTGTAGTATTTAATGTCAGAGACCATCTTCATCTTATCAGAACAGTCCTTGGAGTTAGACCCACATAACACACATATGTACATATAATTTATTTGTATTTTATGTATATTGGTGTTTTGCCTGCATGTATGTCTGTGTGAGGGTGTTTGATGCCCTGGAATAGAAGTTACAGACAGTTGTGAGCTGCCATGTGTTCTGGGGTTTGAATCCAGGTCCTCTGGAAGAGCAGCCAGTGCTCTTAACCCCTGAGCCATCTATCTAGTTCCAAGATACACATTTTTAAACTGAACAACTCAGTATAATCCTAATAGAAAAAAAATTAAATTATGGTAACAAATTTTAAAGTTGAACTATTAAAATAATCATTTCCCCATTAACCGTTTTTGAGTGCAGTTCAGTAGTTAGTACCTTGCTACTAGGTACTAACTTTGGTTAGTACCTAATTTGGGTGCACATTTAGTAGTGTGCAAAGTACATCCACACTGTGAAATACATCTCCAGAACTTTTTTATTTTCTGTGTCTGAGACTCAGTACCATTGAACTAATGTGGAAAAGGTTAACCAAGCCAGTTCTTTTGTTCAGCAGGATTAAAATGGCTTCTCTTTTCTTTTCTTGTTGCTATTTTTTCCCACAACATTCTTAATATACATTCCACCACAGCATGAGATAAAGACATGCTTCACTGTCTTGTCTTTGGTTCACTTATTGGTACAAACTGCTGGGACCCACTATTACCTATTGGAGAGGGATAAAGCAGCTATTTAAATATTTCTGTCTTTGGGGGAAATAGGAGGAGACTGGATATCAGTGTGTAGCTCTGGCTTGCCTGTCTGCCTCCTGGTGCCTTGATGGAAGGTGTGCATCACTGAACCTGGCCTTAATAACTCTTGACCTAGAATTCTCTGGAAGTGTGTCTTAAAAGGGCCCAAGAAGCTGTAGCCATAGTGTAGTGTAGGGCCATTTGTGGGTCCCTGGCTGTACCTCAGTCAGGGTCTATGCTAATGTCCATGATCTATGTTGCCACTAAAGACCACTTGGATGCCCAGGGCCTAGGCCAAAATCTGTGGCCATGTTGGTGTCCAAAGGCCCTGTTGGTAACAGAGCCATGCAATCTGATTGGCCTGTGCTATCACCCTGGCCATAGTGTTTCTGGTCTGAGCTGCTGCTGAGGGCCATGTCTGTCAGGGTCTGAGTTGATGTCCCTGGCTCCTGTTCCCACCAAGGCCCAAGTGAGTCAAGAGTTATTAGAGAGGAGAGAAGAATGAGGAGTGAAGTGTTTTCACTTAATTTTTTGGGAGAATGTTTTTTTGGGGGAATGGGAGGTTAGATTGGGTTGCATGATGTGAAATTCCCAAAGAATCAATTAAAGAAAATCAGTAATTATGTTATTAAGGGAGGGGGAGTGGGTTGTGGGTATGTACATTTACATATATACACACATTTCAGTGATGAGCACTTGTCTATAATGAAGGCCTTGGGCTCCATCCTTAGCACAGAAAAGCAGTTATGTTTGAGTCAATGTGGTGGACAAGGGGACATACGTTAATGTAGCTATGACTTTTTGGCAGTAGGATCACGAAGTAGAAGTCATCTAGGAAGACTTGTGTCTTGAATGGGACTTACACATTATAGAGAGGCAGACAAATCAGGCTTTTTGGTTTTGGGTTTTTTGTTTTGTTTTGTTTTTTGAATGCATAGTTTATTGTTCACACATGGCACCCACGGGAAATGGAAACAGCGCACAGCAGATGAATCTTAATGACCTAACAGTCTAACTCTAAGTGATACTACTATATCTACAGGCATAGTTCACTCACTTGGACTTTGGGTAGGGGTGGCACAAGTAGTCCAGTGCACAGCAGGCCACCGTATCTCCAGCCATCACAGATGGGGAAAGGACAGTGAATGCTGGCTCCACAGCAGATGCTCCTCTAGAGCAATGTTCCTAAGAGCCACAGAGGCTAGCTAGTCACAGAGGCTAGCTAGTCACTGCTTCTGTCGTGCTTAGCCAGGTCAACCAGAGTGCCAGACACTTAGCATTCACTAGGTTCAGAGGCAGGAGAGCCTAGTTGGACACACATTTCCTGAAAGGGTCCCTTTGTTGCCATATGATTCTTACAGTACACTGAGGTATACTGGAGACCCAGCTCTGCCTGGGGCCTGGTCTTTTACATTCCTGCAGGCTTTCTGTCCCTGATTCTGATTGGTATGGGTTAATAGCTTCCCAGGACTTGATGACCACACACAAGATTCTCTGATGTCAGGAGGCTGATCAGGAGGGCCTTCATCTTCTTAAAAAAATACTATTATGACGATGTGTGGATATGGAGAGGTGAAGATACCTTCACATGGACTTCAAAGATGGAATTCATGTCACCATGCTTGGGCAGCAAGTGCCTTGATAAATTCTCTAAACCATCTCTCCAGCCCCATTGAGTCTTCAAAACAAAATCAAGAATGCTAATGAGGGAGAGGGAGCTTTGTTTGCCGAAGAGTTCTGGGCTGGGTAGCTGTTTTTTTCCCTTTCTCCCTTGGCTCTGTTACTGATTTACTGACTTAAAATGTCGTTCTTTGAGAATGTTTTTTGTTTTTTTTTGAAAATAATATTGCTTTTATAACCCATATTGACCTTGAATGTTCTGTTCTGCTCAAGTATCCGAGGTAGCAGGTATCTCAAGCCAGCTATCTAGGAGAGTTGGAGTGTGTGACCTGTAATTTTTACCTTCTAGCTTAAGTGTTCCTATACTCTGACTTCCTATCAAGTGAATGAATGATTTGGAGCTTTTTTGCTCCAAAACTGACCATTTACTTTGGAATCTTAGTCTGTGACCAGGTTTAAACTGTGAGCTTTTTTTGTGGTGGTAGTGGCTTGTTTTGGTTTAAAGTCATTTTATTTTGAGAATAAGGACTTTAAATTTTAGGACTTTAAATAAATAAGTAGAACAATTTGTTAAGATTTCATAAAAACGTAAAATTTGGTTATTTCTCTGTAGTGTAAACAGACTATTCACTTTGTTTGCATGTATGCGGGTAGCTGTGTAATTGGTGTTAAGATCAGAAATCATTGCTTTTGAATTAAGATGCCCCAAAATTTGATTTTTATTCTTGTAGTTTATAGATCTAATAGTTGTAAGCAGACTCTTGGGAATATGTTTTAATGCAGGTAAACTTAGGTTGTGTAGTAAAATTAATGACTTAGGGCATTTCCCATTGCCACTGTTTGCCCATTGACTCAGCTCTTAATTTCTAAGTTCTATATGAAGATCATCTGTCTTCTGCAGCTTCCACCAGAACTTTCAGGGGCAAGCAAATGCACCTCACCTAGGATTAAATTATTAAATCATTACCTCATTTCTCTAGATGATGTAAGAATAATTTTATTCCAGCAACCTGATTTCATCAGTCTTGTAGGTAGAACCATACTGCATTCTCCCAGCACTGCTTTGTTCAAAACATAGTGGTTCTTTAAAGCTGTTGAGGTGGGTTATCTAACAGTACTGTCAAGTAAATGAAGACTAATTTGTGATCAATTGTGTGGTGTTTCTATAATCTTCTTTGTCACTAAAATACGAAGTAAAGTGCTAAGGAAGTGATTAATTCTGTAAAGTGCTTTGCTTTGTGAAGTTAAATGTACCTGTAACACTAGTGGCTGGGGCCATGTAGATGCAGGTTTAGTCTAGCAATCTCCAAAAGGTGGAGAAGAAATTGAAAAAGACAGTTCAACATTGACCTCCAGATTCCCCTCCCCCTTTCTATCAAGTTCTCTCATAAAAAAAAAGAATTATGCTTCACAGTCTTCTAATGTGAGGGATGTAGATAAAATAAAAGAGAACGCAGGCTAGTAAGAAGTAATGGAAATAATAAACCAGAATGCCAACTTCACATTGTCCCTCTGAAAGTATACATGGGAAGAAGAGCAGCAGTGTTTATGGCAGTCCTTTATGACAGTTTTTTATTACCACTAACCAGTCTGTTGCTTGCAGTCTGATGATGACGGGGATGGACAGTGCATTTAAACAGATCTGAACTATTTCACTCTCCTTTCTCTCTTAGGAGTTAGAGGCAGCTCTTCACAGAGATGACTCCGAGTTTATCAGTGATCTGATTGCCTGCCTGCTTCAGGGCTGCTATCAGCGAAGGGATATCACGTGAGTAATCCTGGTTTTATTATTTCTTGCATATGGAACTCATTAACCTGCTGTTTGGTGACTCCACTCTTGTATGGCAAACAAGAACCCAGAATTGGCCAGCACATACCAGTGTAGACTCTATATACGAGTATAGCCCTTATGTTTGTTTATTCTTAGAATTCTTGAGTTTATTTTATGTTTACCAACAAATGTCATCCCATTACACTAGCTACTTTGAGTGAAGAGTTTCTTCTTCTCATATGTGTATTTTCCTGATTTTGACCTGGACTACTGGCAAAATATTGCCTAACATTAAAATCAGGTTTCACTACATTCTTGTGGCTTACATATCTTGTTGTTCTCATAACTAGTACAGTAACAGAATGAACTTGGAGTCTTGGGGGTCCTTTCTGCTGTAACTGCCAAGTAGACAGTTCTTTGATCCCTTTGAGATGTGTACACTAGTACAGAGCTCCCTGTATGAGCTCTTCTCTGGGCTTTGTTTTGAGACTGAGTCTCTCTGTGTTGCACAGGCTGACAGAACTCCTGAGCTCATGATATCTTCCTGTCACCCAGATTTCTCTTGATTTGATCCAAGTTGAAACAGAATAGTACAGACTCAACCAAAAGGCCAGTTACCCTGTTGTCCTAGTCTCTTGGCCCTTTGAAACTATGTAGGAGTTAAGTTTATGATTTTCAAATAGTTAAAGGTAGCTGGAGAGGTGTGTCAGTGCTAAAAAGCACATACTGCTGTTACAGATGCACGTTTGGGAGCCATACAACTTCTTGTGACTCTTGCTTCACAGACTCTGATGCCCTCTTCTGGCCTCTGTGGTCATGTGCACAGACCCACATTGACACCTCCTACATAAATACACATTTTGAAAATATAATTTATTTTTTATTTTAAAAAAATGTTTTGTTACAGTGAATCCAGTGTATTTGATTGGCAAGCTAGGCTTGGTGTTAATGTTCAAGTAAGTGTTCATATTGACTGAGAGAGGTTTATGGTAGTGTGTTATTCTGGTGTCAGTTTGAGAGTTATTGGCCTGGCCTTGAACTTTTTGATAGCCAAGGCTAGCCCTGAACTCTGGTTGTCCTGCCTCCACCTCTCTAGTTCAGAGATGACAAGAGTGCTAGAATTGGAGACATGGGACACCGCACCAAGCTTTGTCATCCTGAATATAGTTTTCTGACTTCATGTCAGCTTGCGTGTCACATATGTTTTAGTGATAACCTGTAAGTGT
>PVIH01021790.1:15645-29026 GCA_004025045.1 Sigmodon hispidus | reverse complement strand
GTATTCTGGGGATTCTCTATCTTTGCATGGGCTTCCTCAGGCTACCCTCTTCTTTAATTTCCAAGCCTACTTATTTTTCTCTCATGCTGGAAACCTCCCAGATGCTGCTCCAAAGTCTAATCTACTCCAGTGTCTGTTAATGAGTCCCTAAACATCTGCAGTTCTCAGATGTCCATCTCTGGGTGTGAGCTCTTCAGCCTTCTGCTTCATAAAATCTTCATAGGTTCCTTTATACTTGCCACCACATTTCCTATGAAATCTAGTATGGATACTTAGGAGACATGAAAAAAATAAAGATTGCCATTGATTTGTGTAATTTACCTTTTCTCGATGGTTGTAAAATGCTTGAGTTGCATTTTCCCTGTGTCTAGGACAAAGTAATATAAACTTAGTACCTAGTAAAAAATGCTTGACTGATACAGTTTCCCATGTAGCTACCCTGGTAAGCCAAAGAAGATAGACTCAAAAGACAAAGAGGTCTGTGACAAGGCTGCACAATTAGGGGAACCAAAATAAAAGTGGAATACATTCATTTTAAATCTCTTTTGGTAGAATTAAAAGGTTTTTTTGATACATAATATCCTGATTATGGTTTCCCCTCCCTCTACTTCTCCCAGTTCCTCCCACCTCTCCTCCCATCTAGATTTATCTCTTTTCTATCACTCATTAGAAAACAAACAAGCATCTAAAGAATAATATGCTATAATTAATATAATAACTAACATATTGGAATAGGGCAAAACAAACAGAAGGAAAATAACCCAAGAAAAGATACAAATATAGATGCAGAGAGAGACCCACTCAAATTTTAAATCTTATTTGCCCCATTATTACTCTCTGTTGCCTCCACATTTCTAGAGGAGAACCTCAAGCCATGTAGAGAGAAAAAAAAATCTAATGAAGAGTAGCAGGAGTCTAGGCTCTGAAATCCACTATATAGATTTCAATCTTTGCTATGTGGTTATTTCTTTATAAAGAAAATGGTTTTTAATGTGTGTGTGTGTGTGTGTGTGTGTGTGTGTGTGTGTGTGTGTGTGAGAGAGAGAGAGAGAGAGAGAGAGAGAGAGAGAGCACAGGATGTATAAGGCTGGTTTATCTAGGACATGACAATAACTGTAGAAAAGATCCCACAGGGAAAATGACAAAGCCTAGACCTTAGCAATAACCTTATACAAGTCATAGATAAACCTCAATGACCATAATTTCTCATATATAAAACTGGAAATGCAGAAAAACTCAAAGCAATTCCAATCGAGTTAGGAATGAAATAGGGATGTCCACTAGTCCTGACAGTTTTAATATAGTGTTTTTAAAGCTTTGGCTAAAATAATTAGACAACAGAACAGAGTCAAAGAGGCACAAATAGAAAAACAATTAAAATGAAGATGACAATACATGAGAGATCCTAAAAATTCCACCAGAAATCTTCTAGAAATGATCAACACTTTCATCCTGCTTACATTTAATTTTTTCTTTAAAAGTTTTAAAGCATTTTAAATATCCCTCAGTGTGTGTAATGTTTCTAACTGTGCTCACCAACACTTGGTGTGCTCTGTCTTTTCAGTTTTTATTGTTCTTTAAATGTTATTGCTCAGTGTTTCTTAAATTGTAACATCCTAACAACATATAAAACTGTGATTTTTTTTTCTGTCCAGGGGATCATTTGACATCATTGTGTATTCTATTTGACCACAGTGAATAAAACTTGAAATTATTAACAGAAAAATCTATAGAAATTTTATAAACTTGTAAATATTAAACAACACATTACTAAATGAGGAGTGAGTAAAAGAAGAAAATAAAGATGAAAATCAATTTATATTTCATTGTTGGATTTACTTTCTGTTTTACTCAGGAAATTATTGAATTTATTTAAAAAGCTTTTTGGTTGCCATCAACATGATCAAGTTTTTTTTTTCTATCATCTAATTTGTATGCAGGTAATTTAATTTGAAAGCATTTTCTAACATTAAATCATATTTTCTATATTGGACATGACCTGTTTGTTCACTTAATTTATAGCAATGCTGAATATGACATTAAATTATTTAGAATATTTGCTTCTATGTGAAAGCTCCTAGTTCAACGTTATTTACATTTGGTATTCTTATCTAACATTAGAATTAAGAACTACTGGCCTAGCAAAATGCAATTGAACAACTAAGTATAAATAATTCTGCATGATTTTCAGAGGTTTTGTATGATGGCAATATGTTTCTCCTAGACCATTTGTAGAGCTATACGCAAAAACTACCTTTTCCTATAACATTTGCTGGTGGCTTACATTTTAAATAGAGTTTCAATGTATATTCTTGCATCAAATAGTTAAATGACCAAATTCACTTAGAAATGCAAATTTTATAAAAATGTATTTAAAATATAATTTACATGTATACTATATATTTATATTGTATGTATGTGTGGTGCTAGAGATCAATTTCTTTTTTTTTCTTCTTTAGATATTTTTATTGGAATCAGTGAATAAACATTTAAAATACAAAGGACTCTTTTAAAGTTACAAAGGAAATGTGCAAGAAGCCATAAAGGGATAAGATATAATTGAACAGTTTGTTTTATTATGAACAATAACAATAAAGTCACACAGCTCATAAGTCCTCCCAGATGAAACATCTGTGGGATTCTCTGTTTTCAAAAGAAACTTATAAACATGGCAGCCATGTTCTGAATAAAAAGAAGGTTTTGCGCTACATGGTAATGTGATTATTTGTTCTCCAAGATGTCCAGATTTCAGTGCTATTTAAAAATGTTTTTGAGGATAACTAGACAGAACATTTTCCTTCAGCTATAGGAATCACAAAGGTCCCCACAGCTGCTCATGATGGTAATTGCTTATGCTACTAAATTCAAAATTTTAGGCTCTCAGAGATCAATTTCAGAACCTCATGCATGAGATAATACATTGCAAGTCCATAATATAGTATTTAAGAGAAAAATTTTTATAGTATATATTTAGAGAAAAAACTTTATTAATGAAATTCACACCTACTTTCATCTCTTCCTGCTAGAATAATGTGAAGAAAATCCAAGCCATAAGATTTTATTTTTAACTTTTTCCTGTACTTTGTATAAATAATAAATAAGACTTTTATGAAGCATACAGCCAATGTAATTTTACCTTTTATTTTTTTTACGGAGTTGCTTCTCTTTATCTTTTTATTATTATAAATAGTCTCATTTTTTATCCATGTATCCCCTTGTTGAAACTCCCTTTCCCCTCCCGCCCCTTCCAGTCGCTCTCTCCTCTCCACATCACTTTATCTCTTCCCCACCAAGGTCAGGAGGTCCCAAGGTAGCTTAGTTCAGCATCCACTCCAGGCAGATCTACTTTCCTTACCCCAACATGAAGACTGGGTCAGGTGTTCCTCTGGAGGGAGGGAGTGGGATTCAAGGTGCCAGTCCAAGGTGTTTCAGATCCCAAGCTGATCAGGGGTTGTAGTTTGAAGCTTGGACATGCTTTGCTTTTTGCTTTTTTGTTTAGAGGTCACTAATGAGTGAGTACATCCCCTGCTTATCTTTCTGGAATGGTAATTTTACTTCTTAAAAATAAGTAATCATTTATGGGTTAGTGAACTATCATAGCATGTAAACTGGCCTGTTGCCAAGCCTGAGGACTTGATTTCAAACCCTAAAAACCACATAGTAGAAAGAGAAAATCTACTCCACAAAGTTGTTCTCTGATTGCTGTGTCCAGTATGACTTGGTTCTGTTCTGGGCACCTGACTGGGAAAACAAGGGAATGAAGACAGTACAGACATGGGTACAGAAAAGCTGGGATCAGGTTATTTAGTCTGATGTAGCTGCCACCAACTATGCAACATCCCAGAACCTGCACACATTTATTATTACAGCACAAGAGGAAGGATTAGCTAGTCTCCACTGGAAGACTCTTTAGCAGAGCAGCCTCAAGCTGTAGACATCCAGGTTGAGGAAACTGCAGGTAGTAGATACTTCCTGTATAATTTGTCAACATTTTCACACAGGCCAGAGGATGTCTTTGTTGATTTCCTGAGCTTGACTCAAGGAAGGCTTGTCAATTTCTATGGTTCTGAAGCTTTGTTCCTTGTCAATAATACACAGTCAACACTTCACCGGCTTTTTACAAATTCACTAGATGCTTCCTTGCTCCTCACACATGACCCCCATGTGTGTGCTGTGGCATGTGCATGTTTGTGTGTATACAATAAATAAATGTAAGTAATTGAAATAACTAATCATTGAATGGTCAGGTATTCTTCAGGTTTAGCCCATAAACATGCATTTTATTCTTTTTTTTTAAGAATATAATTATATCATATCCTTTCTTCCATCCAAAGTCTCCCTTATACACACCCCTCCTTTCTCAATATAAAATTAATGTCCTCTTTTTCACTATTTTTACATGCACATATGCATATATATTCCTATATACATAATTCAGCCTTCTCGATTTATATAATTTATATATTACTTGTATGTGTGTTTTGGGGGCTAACCATTTGGTATTAGATAACCATTTGGTGTGTTCTTCACCAGAGAAGACAATTTCTCCTACTCTCAGTGTTCCTTGGTTTCCTGTCATTCTTTATATAGGGTTGAAGCCTCACTGGCTTTTTCCCATTCACTTTGGTATGGTTGTTGTTGTTGTTGTCCTTGCTTATGTTTGGGCAGCCATGTTGGTGATACTTTATGGGTGTAGCTTCTGAACATTCTAAGGTGACATAGCCTCAAAGCAAACTCCCTGATCCTCTGGAACTTATAATCTTTCTGACTAATCTTCTGCAATGTATCTGAACCTTAGGTACACAAATTGTATATAGATAGTGTATCTTGCTCAATGTTAAAATGTGCTACAATCATGACAATTATTTGTTATGTTCCATAATTTTGTAAATTGTCTGATTCCTCATTTTATTACTTCTTTTTCTTGCCAATTAAATAAAATTAGCAATAATAAACTCCAGTCCTATTCAGGTTCCCATAGTTTTGGCTCTGCTGAATGCAACACTTATGGTGTCTCCTAAGTTCTCACTTTATAGATTCTGTAGGCTTATTGTATAGAACTAGCCTTTTATCCAAGGTACCCTACTTCCTTTTATTGGGTAATTATTTCAGATATCTATGTCTCAGTACTTGGGTTGTTACTTGGAGGGTCTCTCAGCTCACAGACTGAAATAATTATTTGTTTTTATAAAATACTTTATACTTTATATTATTATGCATATATACAAATTAAAATGTTTGTTTACTGGTTGCATATATGTATATTAAACTGACATCAGTTTATACTGATTATATAAACTCTAACTCATTACCACAAAGGTCATTCCAGACTCTTTCCTTTTCTTACTTCCAAAAGGAAGGGATCTGCCTCACATTATTCACTCTTCTATTTATTTAACTGTTTAACCCCAGTATAGTTATATACTAGGTTTCATATTTATTAACCTCTTCTCCTGTGGGAGAAACTTTAGTACTACAGCATATCACAAGTGTATGTACACACACACACACACACACACACACACTTTTACTTTAGCCTGGTACCATTCATCTCCAAATTACTTGGGGCAGAAAATTATACCTAATGTCTTTTAGTGAGGCTGTTGTGCCTTTTGCAATCTTCCATAATTAATATTTTCCTCTCATTCTGCAATCCATTTTAGAATTTTTTTTTTTCAAAATTTACTACAAGTAGTTTCATATGAAAGATCCCAATTTTCATCCTCTTAAACAGAAAGGTAGAAGTTAGTTTATTCTTTGTGTTATAAATTTTGTGGCTTTAAAAAATGTGTACTATGTATGCATGCATCATTAAACCATCATAAAATAGCTTTCCTGTCTTAACAAATCTCCTATGATTAACCAGCTTACACTTTATTCTGCTTTACCAATGATTCTTTTCTTACCTAAATTCTAAGTGAGTAGAGACATACACAATTCAGTAATTCTCAATTGACTATATTCACAGAATAATACATATTTAATTATGACTTATATCTTGGCATGCCTTCTAGGTTCATAGACTGACTGGCTTCTGCGTTTGTTCACCACTCTCTATTTTAGAAAGGTAGTTTTCTATGTAAAGCCTCTGTTACATCCAAAAAAAGTAATCAATTTTCATCCCATTCAGCCATTTTTCCTTGTAATGATGGGAGTGAAATACCACATTCTAAATAAAATTCAAATTTTATTTTAATATTTTTAAAATCAGTGGTGTACAAAAATAAAATAACAAAAACCTGTATAGTCACTATTAGGTTTTTATTTTGAAGATATTTTTATAACAACTGTATAGTTTAATTTGAGGGAATAAAACTTGAATCTTAGGACAGTCAAGGGTTTACTAAAAAAATGTCTGCTCTAGGGAAGACTCAGTGTGCTTAGGGGAAGTGAAGTTATGGTCTCAGTAGGGCATTGGAAACTTCCTACTCTTTTCATTACTAAGAAATGACTCAAAACACAACCTCATACATGCTAGGTCAATGCTCAGCTACAGGGCTGCATCATTATCTTTGAGTAATTAGTATTCTTTTGCTATTAAAAAATATGCCACTACCAGTAATGCATGGTATGTTATATTTATGTATGGAGATATTCAAAGTAAATCCATGGTAATAAGTTATTTCTAGGTTAAATAACAGGTGCATTTTAAACTTATTTAGCCAACCTTGGTTATATGCCAATGATTTATTTTTCTAAAATGCTGCCATTTAGGCATAAATTATCAAGTATTCATGTATATTATTTTTTCTGGTTGCATTACTTTTGTTATATTTTATTTTTTGGTTATATTATCTTTTATTTTATTATTTTGTTTTTGACATTCCAAATTATTTTTATTACAAATAAAGTCATATTTTTTTATCTTTGTATATCCTTGTTCAAGCTCCCTTCCCCCCTGCCCCCCCCCCCGTCTGCCCTTTCCAGTCACTCTCTCTTCTCCACATCTCTTTATCTCCTCCACAGCAAGGACAGGAGGACCCAAGGTCCCAAGGTCCCAATATGGCTTATTTCAGCACCCACTCCTGGCAGATCTGCTTTCCTCACCCCAACATCAAGACTGAGTCAGGTGTTCCTCTGGGGGAGTGGGAGCCAAGGTGCCAGTCCAAGGTGTTTCACATCCCAAGCTGTTCAGTGTTTGTGGTTTGCAGCTTGGGCATGCTTTACATTTTGCTTTTTTTGTTTTGTTTAGAGTCCACTAATGAGTGTGTACATCCCCTGCTTATCTTTCATTTTATAAACCAGACAGATCCACTCTCTCTCATTCCTCCTCTTGCTGCCCCCAGCCTTCCCCTCCCCCTTCCACTTTTCCAAAAACAATAAGGCTTTCTCTGAGAAATTAGAAAAGCCTAGAATATTCAGTTGAGACAGGTTCAAGGCCATCCCCAATGTATCAAGGTGTCCCTCTATATATAATGGGCTCCAAAAAGGAAGCTCAAGGATCTGATCCCATTGCCAAAGAACGTTAAACAAATCAACCTAAAAACCTGTATCCCTTATGTCGAGGGCTTAGTCCAGTCCCATGAAGGCTCTACAGCTGTTGATCTAAAGTTCTTGAATTTCCACTAATTTGGTTCAGTTGTCTCTGTATATTTCACCATCATAATCTTGAATCTCTTGTTCAAATATTCTCTCTTTCCTCTCTTTTACTGGACTCCTTGAGTTTGGACTGGTGTTTGAGTGTGTATCTCTGCATCTTCTTTGTCAGATATTGGATGAATCCTCTATGATGACATGGTATTCAGTAACCTGATTATCTTGGTAGGCCTGTTCAGGAACCCTCTCCACGCTTACAAGTAGTCTAACTTAGGATCATCCTTGTGGATTCCTGGGAACTTCTGAAGAACCAGCTTTCTTCCCATTTTCTCCCTCTATCAAGATATCTCTTTCATTACTAACCCACTCTGTCCCTGTTACAGCTGGACTGTCTAGTTCCCTTATGTTCTCATCCCCTTCATTCTTTTACATGTTGACATCCATTTATGCCAGAATCATTTGTTGAATATATTGTCTTTTTTTCTATTGTATAACTTTGCCTTCTTTGTCAATATGCAGGTTTTTATTATTATTATTATGAACAAAGAAGTCACACTTTCTATCCTTGTATATCCTTATTCAAGGTTCCTTCCCCCTCCCAACACATCAGTTCATTCTCTCTTCTCCAAAACTCCCCATCCCCTCCCTGGGCAGGCAGCAGACAGTCCCATGGCCCCACTGTCCCAATATTGCTTAGTTCAGTCTGCACTCCTGGCAGATGCAGTTTTCTCTCCCCACCTCAAGAGTGAGTCAAGTGTTCCTCTAGGGTGAGTGGGATCCAAGGAGTCAGTCCAGTGTATTTCTGATCCCAAGCTGTTCAGTGGTTGTGGTTTGCAGGTTGGGCATGCTTGGCTTTTTTCTTGTTTGTTTGATTATTTGTTTGTTTGTTTAGAGTCCACTAATGAGTGAGTACATACCCTGCTTATCTTTCTGGTTTTGTGATACTTCACTCAGGAAGATATTCTCCAAGTCCATCCATTTGCTTGCAAATTTTAGGATATCATTTTTTGTTACTGCTGAGTAGTATTCCATTGTGTAGATGCACCACAGTTTGTTAATCCATTCTTCAGTTGAGGGGTATCTAGGTTGTTTCCAGGTTCTTGCTATTAGAAATAACGCTGCTATGAACATAGTTGAGCTAATACCTTTGGAGTGTGACTATGCATCTTTAGGGTATACACCCAGAAGTGGTATTGCTGGGTCCTTGGGGAGACTGATTCTCAATTTTCTGAGAAACTATCATACTGCATTCCAAAGTAGCTGAACAAGCTTACACTCCCACCAACAATGGAGGAGTGTTCCCCTTGCTCAACATCCTCTCCAGCATAGGCTGTCCTCTGTGTCTTTTATCATCCCTACTCTCTGGAATCTTAGAGTTCACACTGTCATCAAATTGAGCACCCACTGCTTGCTGCCCAATCTACTTATGTGTTGGTTGAAAGGTCTCTTAAAGGGTCACACAGTTTTTATCAATAATAAAACTGAGTCTGGAAGCAGATTTTTTTAAATTTATTTGTTTGTATGTATACAGTGTACAGAAGAGGGTGCCAGATCTCATTATAGATGGTTGTGAGACACCATGTGGTTGCTGGGAGTCAAACTCAGGACCTCTGGGAGAAAAGTCAGTGCTCTTAACCTCTGGGCCATCTCTCCAGCCTCCATTCACTTTTTTTCTCTTTTTTATTATTAATAAAGTCTCATTTTTTATCCATGTATCCCTTTGTTCAAATGCCATTGCCCTCCTGCCCCTACAAGTCACTCTTCTCCCCATCTCCTTATCAGCTCCTCGGCAAGGACAGGAGGTCTCAAGGTCCCAAGGTGGCTTAGCTCAGCATCCACTCTTGAAAAATACACTTTCCTCATCCCCACATCAAGACTGGCTCATTGTTCCTCTGGAGGGAATGGGCTCCAAAGTGTCAGTCTGAGGTACTTCAGATTCTAAGCTGCTCAGTGTTCGTGGTTTGCAGCTTGGGAATGCTTTGATTTTGTTCAAATCCAACTAATGAATGAATACATCCCCTGCTTATCTTTCTGGGATTGTGAAACCTCGCTCAGGAGGATATTCTCCATATCCATCCATTTGCCTGCAAATTTTAGGATATCATTTTTTCTTACTGCTGAGAAGTACTCCATTGTGAAGATGTACCACAGTTTGTTAATCCATTCTTCAGTTGATGGGCATCTGGATTGCTTCCAGGTTCTTGCTATTACAAATAATGTTGCTATGAACATAGTTGAGCTAATGCCTTTGGAGTGTGAATGTGCTTCTTTAGGGTATATGCCCAATAGTGGTATTGCTGGATCCTTGGGGAGAATAATTCCCAGTTTTCTGAGAAACCACCACACTACATTCCAGAGTGGCTGAACAAGTTTACAATCCCACCAACAATGGAGGAGTGTTCCCCTTGCTCCACAACCTCTCCAACATAGGCTGTCATCTGTGAGTTTTTAAAAGGCACCATACATCCTCTTGTCTTCTTGCAAACAGAGCAGCCCCAGAATATGCTGCTACCAAAAAGCTATCTTTGACTCTGTTCTCTTTTTGTTCAATATAAACAGAATCCTTAAATCAATCATCTGCAACTTGTTGTTCATACTGAGGCTTCTGTGAGACCTCAGGGGCTGGCCTTGGTGCAGCTTAAACTCCCTGCCACAAACCAGGAGCACATTTGTAGCTAGCTCAATCCCACATGCTCTTCTATAATACAACTTACTTCAGAGATACAACTTGGATGCAGCTTTTGGCTCCATTTCTGTGCTCTAGAACCCCTTTAAGGCTTTTTCAGGCTTTATGTGGGTGTTTGGCCTCAAGTTGAGATGTCATCTGTAGACAATAGGTTTCTATCTCCGTATTAACTAGCTCTACATTTCGGACCTGCCCACCACTGCTTATTTGGACCAGCAATCCCAAAGTCCCAAAGAAACACACAGATGCTTATATTACTTTCATGCTGTTTGGCCTATGGCTTAGGCATACTGCTCACTAGCTATTTCATCTTAATTCAACCCATTTCCATTCATCTGTCCTGCCATGTGGCCTGTGGCTCACCTGTGTTACCTTACATGCTGTTTCTTTGTCAGCTGAATCAAATCTCCCTCTACTTTGCCCTCCTTCCCATATCTATGATCTGATTTCCCACCTACTACTATGTATTATCGACTTAAATTTTGTGTGACTCTATTGAAATATAATATTTTTTAAAGGTGTAAGCACCTGAAAGTGGACACTAACAAGTGTAGAGCTTTTTATCTTTATTTTATTTTAAAAAAAGTTTTTCCCATATCTATCACTATTCCCCCTCCCTCTCCTCCTCCCATTCCTTCTTCTCTCAGACTCCCCCCACCCCCATTCATTCCCCAGGGAGGGCAAGAAATCCCAAGGTGAGTCAGTTCATTCTGGTATATTCAGTTGCGGTAGGTTTGAGTCTTGTATCCCAGTGTCAAGGCTACGTAAGGTGTTCCCCTATGGTGAGTGCCTTCTTAGAAGCTAGTTCATGTACCTGGAATAAACTGTGGTCCTACTGAAAGAGCATCCACAAACTGCCCATGTCATTCAACTCTCATCTACATTAGGAGAGTTTAGTTCCTTTCCATGAAGGTTCCTCAGTTGTTATTTCAGAGTCAGTGAGCTCCAATAGCTCGGGACAGCTGTTTCTGTGGGTCTACTCATGATCCTGATCCCTTTGCTCATATACTCTCTCCTCTCTCTCTTCAGCTTGACTGGGAGCTCAACCTGGTGCTTATCTGTCACGACCTCCTCCACCAGCAAGGAAGATGTGACACCAGGCTCTTCTTTCAGCACTTTTATTCAGGAACTTTGATTTCTGACTTCTGATGATGGCTGATTCTGACTTAGGACTACCACCTGGGGGAAACCTGCCCACAGCCCAAATAGCCTCTGGGCAGCCAACCCCAGTACATGGCCACTACCGATAGGCCTGGGTATGTGGAAGCAAGCCAGAATCTTAGCCTTAGCCAATTATGGAGTAGTTTGTCACTGAGAGCACTCACCATGTGAAAGGCGGAGGGCAGAAGCCAGCGCCATCTTTAAGGTGCGGCTGCATGCAGATCTCTACACTTATCTATGAATGTCTGCTTCTGACTACATCAGTTGCTGGATGAAGTTTCTGTAATGACAGTTAGGGTGGTCATTCATTTGATTATAGAGGAAGGCCAGTTCAGGCACCCTCTCCACTATTGCTGCTTGGAGTCCTATCCAGGGACATTTTGTGGGTTCTTGGATGCTTTCCTAGCACTAGCTTTCTCTAACCCCACAATGGTTCCCTCTATCAAGATACCTATTTCTTTGTTCTCCCTCTCTGTTTCTCCTTCCACTCAACCATCTCCTTCTCTTTTGATTTCTTCCCACCTCCCATTGCTCACTCTCTCATATGGTCCCAATTTACTAGTGAGATCTTCTCTTTTTCTCCTTCCCAGTGGAACTGGGGGATACATGGATGTCTTTCTTAAGTTTCTCCTTGTTACCTAGCTGTTTGTAGTTTGTGGATTGTAGCCTGGTTATCCTTTGCTTTATGTCTAAAATCCACTTATGAGTGAGTACATACTATGTCTATCTTTCTGGATCTGTGTTACATCACTCAGGATGGGATCTCTAGATCCCATATATTTGTCTGCAAATTCCAGGATTCAATTTTTTACTATTGAGTTGTACTCCATTTTATAAATGCATGACAATGTTTTAATTCATCAATAGCACAGACACTAGGAACAACAATTAATAAATGGTCCTCCTGAAACTGAGAAGCTTCTGCAAGGCAAAGGACATGGTCAATAAGACAAAAATGAAAGGCTACAGAAAGGGAAAATATCTTCACCAGCCCTACATCAGACCAAGTGCTGATCTCTAAAACATATAAAGAACTCAAGAAACTAAACATCAAAAAAAATCTCCAAATAATCCAATTAAAAATGAGGTTTAGAGCTAAAAAGGAAATTCTCAACATAAGAATTTCAAATGTCTGAAAGACCCTTAAAGAATTGCTCAATATCCTTAGTCATTAGGGAAATTCGAATCAAAAGAACTCTAAGATAGCACCTTACACCTGTCAGAATGGCTAAGATCAAAAATATAGAGGACAGTCTATACTGGAGGAGATGTGGAATAGGACAAACACTCCTCCATTGCTGGTGGGAGTGTAAACTTGTACAGCCAGTTTGGAAACCAGTATGGTGGTTCCTCGGAAAACTGGGAATCAATCTACCAAATGATACAGCAACATCACTATTGGGCATATACCCAAAGGATTCACATTCTTACTCCAAGGGAATTAGCTCAACTATGTTCATAGCAACATTATTTGTAATAGTCAGAACCCGGAAAAAACTAAAATATGATATCTTACACTTCACTAAGCATTCAATCCATCCATTTGAAGTATACAGTTTTATTTTTAGCATACTCACAAATTTATGCAATTATCAGCCTAAGCAATTTTACATTTTTATCATCCTCAAATAATGCCTATACACTTTAGTTAATATACCTTGACCTATCAAATCCCTGCAAGATTTATAAGATCATTAATGTATATTTTTCTATGTTAATATGCCCAAGTGTAATAATCACATTTGATCTTTTGCAATAGTATTCTTTCACATAGCATAATGTTTCTAAGGTTAACTTCTTTTTTTTTTCTTCCTTCTTTATTTTGTATTTATCAAAAAAAACACAGTAAAAAGAATTTAAAATGTGGAAGAGTTAACAATAACTATACAGAGGATAAGAATGATAAGCATGGCTTATCAAGGGAAGAAATACAAATAAGATTGCTACACCTATATTTTCTTTGTGTTCATCTTTCCCTCTGAGTTTTTTTTTTCCATC